>PVKC010012164.1:0-24094 GCA_004027635.1 Crocidura indochinensis
CAAGGCAAACACCCTACTACTGTGCTATCTCTCTGACCCCAAATGACTGTTTATGAACCTATACCAGAAATATATTCCCCAACAGGGGTCCTCAAACTTTTAAAACAGGGCCCAGTTCACTGTCCCTCAGACCATTGGAGGGCCAGACTATAGTAAAAACAAAAATTACGAACAAATTCCTATGCACACTGCATACATCTTATTTTGATGTGAAGAAATGAAACGGGAACAAATACAATATGTGGGTAGAAGACCATGCTAACTTTGACTATAAAAAATTGGTAGTCAGAATCTGGATATATTATGAAAAGATAAGTTGTGGGGAAGGGAAAGGCTAAGGATAGGCTTGGGGAGAAATATAGTGACAAGAAATTAATTCAGCATGAGAATGAGAGATGCTTTTGCTACTGCAATATGCTAAATTTGTCCTAGACTTTAGACTCAGTAACAATAGCTAAAGACATTCTGGAATAGAATGCTAGACACTTCATAATTCGCTTAAAATTTGCAATGAAGGGGCCTGAGTGGTAAGGCAGAGTCTGCCTTGCCTGCGCTAGCCTAGGACGGATCATGGTTCCATCCCCGGACATTCCATATGCCCCCAAGCCAGGAGTGATTTCTGAGCACATCAGGTGTGGCCCACACTCCTCCCCCCAAAAAAGCATTGAAATACATGTGACAGATTTGCAATATCCTTCCTGATTACCTTTAAGGGAAGGGGTAGACTAACTTTATAATGTATGCATATACAAACATGACAGGCAAAATGAAGTCATACAGACAGTGAGACTGCAGCAGACACTTTTCAGCAGTTGTTGAGGTAGTCCTACAAATACAATCATTTCTAACTTGAAGCAACTTACTCAGATTTATCATGCCTTGGGACTTTTATTGAAATAACTGGAATGATGCTACTACATAGCAAATTGGCTCATGGAGTTTATGTACATGGAGCACTTAGCACATGCCTGGGCCTTTCTAAATGCTCAGTAAAGGCAAGCAGCAGCCATGGTAAGAAAATGAGTTTCTAATACAATTTCTAATAGGATAGCAGAGGAAAGCTGAGTTACCAAGTGTGGGAAGAGAAGAAGGCTCAGCATTTGGGTTACTTGTCTAGAAGATGCTTGCGATAGATAGCAAGTCATTAAGCTAAGCATATATTTGAGCTGGAGAGATGGCCCAGGGGGTAAAGACTTCACCTTGCTCAGAGCTGGTCCCAGTTCAGGACACCCACATACAGTGTCCTCCACCTCCCCTCGCCCAGCATCGACTGGAATGATTACTGGGCAAGAAACCATGAGTAAGTCCAGAGCATGGTCAGGCATGGTCTCAAAATAAAGCAAAAAAGTAACCGTATTTTAAAATATTCATTGAAATCTCCATAAAGCCTTATTTTAATGCCAAGTGTTATTCATCTGTATAAGAATACCTTATTGGGTATTTGAGAAGTGTGTTAGTTTTATTTATTCATTTATTTAATTCTTAAAATTTGGTGGTGCTCAGGGTTTTTTGTTTTCGCTCTGTGCTTCGGGGTTACTCTTGGTGGGGCTCTGGGGGCCAGATGGTGTGCAAGGATTTGAATCTTGTCAGTAAGTCAGCTGCTTGCAAAGCAAGCTATCTTTCAGATCCAATATAACACAGGTTTGTGTTGTTGTTACTGTTTTAGTGAAGCAGGGTGGTTTTTTATTGAATAAAATTTGCTTAGAAAGACATTAAAAGAGAGAAGATATGTGTTCAAGAAAGAACATGGACTTTTCCAGTGTGAAAAAAGACAGAAAGAAATACATGTTCAGGGGCCAGAGAGATAGCATGGAGGTAAGGCGTTTGCCTTGCATGCAGAAGGGCTGTGGTTCAAATTCTGGCATCGCATATGGTCCCCAGAGCCTGCCAGGAGCAATTTCTGAGTGTAGAGCCAGGAATAACCCCTGAGTGTTGCTGGGTGTGACCCAAAAATCAAAAAAAAAAAAAAAAAAAAAAAAAAAAAATACATGTTCAAAGGAGAATACAGGCTTGAAAGAATGAGTAAGATGGATAGTTTTTAAATAAGATTTCAGGGGTCAGAGAGTTGGCACAGAAAACAAAATACTTTCCTTGCATGCAGCTAACCATGGTTCAATCCTCAGCACTCCATATGGTTTCTTACTTGAAACCAGATTTTACTTGAATCACCAGGAATGATTCCTGAATACAGAGCCAGGACCAAGGGTATAGCTCCAAGCAAACAAACAACAAAAGATCAAAATAAGGTTTTAGTAGATAAAAAGTGGGATTATTTTATTTAGTTTTGTTATGGGGGCATGCCCAGAAATGCTCAGAGTGGTACCCCATGGACCATTGGGATGCCAGGGAATGAATCTGGGTAGAAAACATGCAAGGCGGGGTCTGGGAGATAGCATGGAGGTAAGGCATCTGCCTTTCATGCAAAGGTCATCGGTTCGAATCCCGGTGCCCCATATGGTCCCGTGCCTGCCCGGAGCAATTTCTGAGCATGGAGCCAGGAGTAACCCCTGAATGCTGCCGGGTGTGACCCAAAAACCAAAAAAAAAAAAAGAAAACATGCAAGACAAGCTCTCTACCTGCTGTACTGTCTGTCATTCCAGCCCCTTGGGATACTTTTTTAAATTTAGATGTATATTATGGGGTGTTGTAGAGAATTATTATAAAGATTTTATTTTCTTTTATTTTTTGTTTTGTTTTTGGGCCACATCCAGTGATGCTCAGGGATTACTCCTGGCTATGCACTCAGAAATTTCTCTTGGCTTGGGGGTCTATCTGGGATGCTGGAGAATAGAACCTCAGTCTGTCCTAGGCTAGCTCGGGCAAGGCTTACCCTTTGAGCCATAACCCTTGTGCTACCACTCTGGCCCCAAGGTTATATTTCTGATAGAATGTAAATTAACTTTTTCTTGTACTTTAAAATAATTGAAATGATATGAACAAAATAATTTGTAGAAATATTTTTATGCTATTTTGTTGCATTTTCTGTAAGTTGATTTATTTAATTTTGTCTTTTGGCTGTACCTGGCTGTGTGCCCAAGGCTTACTCTCAGCTTGGAGTTCAGAGATGGTTTCTGGAGGGATTCTGGGATCACATGGGGTGCTGGGGAATCCAACTTGTGTTCACTGCATTCAATCCAGGAGTTCTGTCCTCTGTCTTCTCTCTAGCCCCTAAAACTTATCTTTTACGTAGGAATTTTTTTTTTTTTTTTTTTTTTTTTGTTTTTTGGGCCACACCCAGTGACGCTCAGGGGTTACTCCTGGCTATGCGCTCAGAAGTCGCCCCTGGCTGGCCTGGGGGACCATATGGGGCACGGGGGATCGAACCGCGGTCCGTCCAAGGTTAGCGCGGTAAGGCAAGCACCTTACCTTCAGCGCCACCGCCCGGCCCCTTACGTAGGAATTTTGTATGAAAATAAATACATGTTTTCTTTCTCACACATTTTTTTTCTTCAGAAACATGAACCTTTAAAAGATTTTGAGGCATGTAGACTTGTGGGTAAACTCAGAATTATAATCCAAGTTCTGTCACATTCTGACTGTCTTTTCTTGGACAAACATGCTTCAAGTTCTGTGTTTCTTGTATAGCGAAGATTATAGTTGTAGGGTTGGCATGCAAGGCAGGTAAACAGTACTTGGTATTCAGTAAAATTTATTAAAATCCTTGAGTGCATTATTTTTAACGACACCGGATGCTAGCATTTCATAAGATAAGGGATATTTATTTGTTTTTGTGGGGGAGAGTCAGGGAGCAGCTACAGCTATTTATGGTAAGGGTTTGTCCTTGGGTCTACACTCAGGGATCACTTTTGGCAGGTTTGCGGGACCACATGGGATGCCGAAACTCAAACCAAGGCCCCTGAGCTTGCCAGGGGTGATTTCTGAGCATAGAACCAGGAGTAACCCCTGAGAGCTGCCGGGTGACCCAAAAACGAAAAATAAAATTAAAAAAAAAATCAGACTCATACCACTTAAAAATAAAAAACAACAAACAGCCATCTGATTTTATTTGTCAGAACTATTGTTAAGTTGAACAGACAATAATTGACTCTTTAAAAATTGTTTGATTGATTGGTTGGTTTTTGGGCCACACCCAGTGGTATTCAGGGGTTACAAGGCCAGCTGTGTGTGAGGCAAGCTCCCTGTTCAAAATCCAATTGTTCTAGTCCAATGAACATTTATTTTGTTTAGCTACTATTACCAAGAACATTATGATGAACTTTCTTCTGGATAAATTATTATTTTTGTTTTGTTTTGTTTTGTTTTCTGCCACACCTGGTGATGCTCAGGGGCTACTCCTGGCTCTGAGCTCAGAAATCGCTCCTGACTTAGGGGACCAAATGGGATGCCAGGGGATCAAACCATGATCCGTCCTAAGCTAGTGCGCACAAGGCAGATACGGCCTGCGCCACCTCTCTGGTCCCAAATTATTATCTTCTAAGCTAAATTTTTCCTTCTTATAAATCCCAGAAGTAGAATCATTTAAAATACCTGGCATAGAACTGTACTCTGTCAAGTGACCCTTGATTCCCCTAATGTTTACTATTAATGACCACAATTTCCCTATAATGGTCCTAATTTTTTTCTAGGTGCAAGCAATATATGAAAACTATATGTTTCTATAGGAATGTATTAAAACTCCATTGTGGCCCATTCTAGCTTTGTGACTTGGTTTTATCCAGTTCACGAACTTAGAATGGTACTTTTTAATTTTCAAGTAAGATGTGAACATTGTACCTAATGCAGGTTTCTGGTTCTACGAATAAATCTTTATTGAAATACAGCTGCTCTCATGTGGTTTATGTTGTCTTCATACTGTGTTCATCCTACAGCTGCAGCATCAAGCAGTTGTGAGATGCATAAGGGCAGTTGCCAAAATTCAAATTCAGATTTATTTTATCTTTTTCATAGCTGAGTGGGGAAGCATAATAGTCAAATATTGATGTGTGGACTTTGGAGTTCCATTCTAGGATGTGTCTAACAACCAGCTTTGTGACCATGTAAATGATCTTACCTTTCCGATACCATGGTTTTCTTACTTTCTAATAAAGTTATGAGATTTAATAAGCCAGGGAAAGCCCTTTCTACCTAGTAATAAAGAAAATATCAAAGGAAAATATCAGTTCACAGCTAATTGATTTGATTTGATAGACATTTTGGAAAATGAAATTTATGGGAAGATAAGAGAGACTAAAATTACTTACAGTTTAACAAGACTGATAAATATGCACTCTTCTTTATTTTCTTAGTGGTTTTTTTTTTTATGGAACTTCTTGAAAGAGAAAATGAGTTCCCTCAGTGTGGGGACTTTGGGTTGTCCTGAATGTGCTTGGAAGCTGGACCCAAGCCAAGATAGGAAAGCAGGCTTGTGTCCTGATTCCCAGACTCACTGGGAAGGGTTACTGATGTCTGCATGGCCTGTTGGCCAGTAGAAAAGAGAGTTATTGAGCTACTAAATTATCCTGTCTTGGCTGTGATCATGGAGAAGTGCTTTGGGTCTAGTTGTCCTTGAGTCCTTGAGCCACTAACTTCTACAGAACTGCATGCTCTTGTGGCCAAGTAGCAAGAATTAGACTTCTTAAGTAAGTATGCCTTATGCATAGCAAAATTGTGAATAGTTAAATGGTGGTGATTTCATTTAGGTCTCTTAGATGCAGTTTTATGATTGAGGTCAAAGTGGATGATGACTGGAGGGAGTGTCTGTGGTAGAAATCTGACCTGGTCAGCACCTGGCCTTTGTCCAGAGGCAAATTCAGCAGAGATGAACCATGATTATGTTATGGTGGGGTGGAGCCTTCGGCTCACTTCTTCGAGTAATATTGCCTTGATATTTAAACATGCTATCCAGAAGGGTCTGGTTTCTGCAATGGAGTAAGTATGGCCTGTAAAATTTTATTAAAAATTTAATCCCACCATATGTTCAGTCTTTCTTATTATACAGTCTAATGAAACAAAATAAAAAAACTATGCAACATAAACATACCAGATGAGGCCAGATAAGTTTCATTTCTGCATTATGGAAATACTAGTAAGGTTAGGAAAGTCAACTTTTATATTGGGGAGGGGGTGGTAGAAATCTGGGAACCATTCCTTGCATGTGCTGCCAGAGAAAAGATCCCACACAGAGCACTGTTCCACAGGCCTCTCCTCTATGGGGAGGACCATCCTCTTGCTAGATTAGCTGGGTAGGTCTATAGGGTTTGACCTGGATCCTGTGGAAGACTTCTGTGGAAGAGCAACCTGGACATACTGGCCTGGCGACAGGCATCTTATTCTTTAAATTAAACTGCCTGCTATGAAGCTCTCATTTTGGAATTTAGCTGCTCAAGACTTGGATTTGCAGAGTGAGAGATTCTCCGTTCTCTGTTTATAAGAGACTAAAAACCTCTTCTCTCCCCCCCAAAAGAAGACTCTAATACTTTAGTGGCTATGAGCCTGTTCCTCACAGATAGGAATAAATGCACTATTAAGTAGTAGGAAAAGAATTTGGTCTCTCCTGAGAATTTATTGTACTGCCTTTGATGTCACTAATTAACTCACTCTGTGTAAGCAGCAACTAGCAACTAAATAGCAGGCTATTAGAAGGCGTTCCATGACATTCTAGAATTCTTCATTCAAGGCACAGTCTTGCAAGCTTATGAACTCTGAGGACAATCTTTTCTTCTCAGTCAAGTCTGCAGGTGCCATCAGAGTCTTGTGTCGTCCACCCTCCCCTCCAGGTACAGAGTGTTTGACTAGTGCTTGTCAGGAACTTTGAAATTTGGCTAGTGTAGTTGGGTTTGGGCATGACTTCCAAACACCAGTCTGCTAGATAATGTTGGACCAAACCAAGGGTGAGTCAGAAGAAACACCCTTGCCATCCAAAATATTGGTTCCACCAAAGCTTATTTTTGCAGTGGTGTGAGGTTGTCATCATAGACTGATTTGTGAGCGTTCTGAGACTCAAAGACAGTTAGAGGAAAAGTGCTCAGACAAGTTGATAGTGTTGTCAGCGCTGGTTTTCCAGATAGGTGTGGAGTCCTCAGCTCTTTTAAAAGAAGCAGGAGACTACTTGCTCTGCCTACCCTCAGAGTTGGACTGCATTGGACTTCAGACCATTTCTAGGCTTTTGGGTTTTGTGTTTTAGTTTTTCCATGCTCTTAGTGCTTTCTCTGCCATGGGTCTCCTGTGGTTGAACATTCTCAAAGTGACATGAGAATTTAGCCCTGTATTGAACACTGGTCAGCTCTGTGGAGGATGTAGTTTGTGGAGCAGGGAACGTGGGCATTGATCATGGGTCATTGCTAATTGGGATGGGTAATGTGACCAATATAGAGTGCTGGAATGTTGGGGACCATGAGTAGCTTCAGGTGCAATTGGAAGGCATATTTTCCAATTAATTCATCATGAGATACAGAGTTACAAAGTTGTTGATGGTTGAGTTTCAGTCATACAATGTTCCAACATCCATCCTTCACTAGTGTTCACTTCCCAAAATGAATTTCCATTGGGGGACAATTTTTGTTCAGTTGTTTAAACAAGGTAGGTTTCCAGGAGGCTTGTAAGTAAATCTTACTTGCCTCTGTTCTAGATGTTTTCTTTTTTGTTTGTTTGTTTGTTTTTTGACAGAAAGAACTCTAGGAATGTGGAGGCAATGGTGGTATTATTATGATTCTGGGGGATGACATTACTTTTTCTCCTTTGACCTTGGCATCTCAGGGTTGATAGAAGGAAGAAAAAGTCAAGAAGAGAAGGCTACCCTGTAAGCTTTGAAGGAGGGCTGCCACTTGGATTTGTCCCAAGCTTCTCACCCTGCTGCTGCCCCCTTGTCTTAGACCCTGCAGTGTGGTTTAAAGGTTGCCAGCAGAGCGGGTGTCCCCATCCTGATCCATCTGGGCCACTCCTCCATCATCCGTCATTGTCAAAGCGAGATGTATGTGTTACTGCACAAGGGCGATGTCTGACCCCAAGGGCATTGGAAATGTTCTTAGTGAAGACATTGTTTGCTGGCCGCCTTTGGAAACTAAGCTCTAGACATTGTAGAGAATATTCCCTGACTAAAGCAGAAACTGCAGTCTGCAATGAAAGAGGCAAGATTCTGTTTCTCAACACTTCAACTTTATTCCTCCTTTCTAGCATAATTTTACAATGCTTGTAAATACACTAAGATTCTTCTTTTTCTTTTTTTTTTTTTTCTCATTTCTAATCTCTCTTTGGGCAAACTCCTGGGGAAATTTCTGAAACAGGAGGAGAGCGTGGATACATTGGTTTTTATTTAGAGAACATCAGAATGCAAATAGCCTAAATAAAAGAAATAAAGGCTGACAAGATTCAACAAATGGATGACAGAGGAGGGAAGAGAAATGGAAGAATGTTCTTTGCAAACATAGTGAGACCATTTTTTTACAAGGAGAGCTCTGATTGTTGTTCCCAACAAGGTATGGCCCCAGGTTGGGGAAGTCCATTAAAAGCTGCAGCAACATAGAAGCCATTGGCTGCACCCCGAAGTGGGGTGGGGCACAAAGTGGGGTGGAGCACAGTGTAGTCCTGAGCAAGCTCCTGTATCTCACACTGCACAAAGATCCATTGCCAAATGTCTCACCAGAACTTTGTAATGATTGGACACTTCCTCGAGGTGGGTTTATGCCGATTAACAAAATCGAACCAAAATTTAGTGGAAGACTATTGGAAATTTGAAAATGCCTCTGCTTTGAAATGTCATTACATTTTTCTCTTTTATTGGGTACTGGTATGAAGATTTGGGGTGCATACAAACTCCAGGTATCATTCCATATACATGCCCAGGAAAAGACCTATTGTGTGATTTCCCGAAGGAATGTTTGGCATTGACTTTCCTTAGCATCCTGTTTCAGATCTAGAAATTGGGACTTCATACCTTGTCCTACTGCCACCTTGGTTGTTGTTCTGAGGGTCCAGTGAGGTCCTATAGAGCATGTTATGATGAAAAGAATAATTATTTTCTTGGTTAAGTAGGCCTTGAAAGGTGAAAGTGATGAGGAATAACATCACCAGATTGCTGGAATCTCACACCTGAATTTTAATCTATTTGAAATGACTTTATCATCCCAAGTCTTCACATATTCAGACCAGAAAACATGGGAATCCTATTTTCTCTTCAGAGCCCCATGCGACCCGAATTCCGAGTATCCCGTCTTTTTCCCCACCCTGCACATTGTGTTGCCTCCGCCCCACCCACCACCCCTAAACCGCCCCTCACTTTGGCTCTGAAACCTGAGTGCCACTTTTCTGGGAAAGCCTGATATTCTGACTTCAGTTTTGTAATTTAATGATGGAGAGTTTCCTTAGTAAACCAAATTTAGAGTCCTAGAATGCTTATCTTATATCCAGACCTTGAACATAAAAGGCATTTTATACCCACAATTGTTCATTTAATGAGCAATTGCAGAGTGCCGGCCGGTTAAGGGATTGAGCTATATGCACTATTATTGCAAGAAGTATTCCGAAATACCAGAAATAGGACGTAAGCTCTGATCAGGGAGACTGTGAGCACAATTACCTTCTTTTCAAATCCTTCTGTGACACTGCGGGAGGAAAAAGGACTTTGAAACTTGAAAGGAAAGAGCTTGCTTTCAACCTCAAAAGCTAGGAGGAAAGGGCTCTGAAATTTGCTCAGAATTCCCAATTCACCATTAGCCTGTTTCTTCCTTTAGCCTCAAGGCATTCTCCGCTTTTTGAAAAGATGTTAAGAAATTCAGTCACAATAGAGAGCCTAGTTTTGAACATGTTTCACTCGGTCCATTGAGGTCTGGGCTCCAGCCTTTGTGTGGGGTGAATCGAGCTGAGCGGCTCGCTGGTTAGGGAAAGGTGAATGAGGAGTCGCTGTGCAGTCGCAAATTCTGGCAAAGAAAGAAGCTCCCCCCTGGCTTTATTTTACAATATGCATTCCTGGAAAACTCTGCTAGTGGCAATCCGTGGAGTTGCGCCCGTTCTTAAGTCAATACAGAGTACTTGGTTTATAGCAACTCTTGTTAAGTTTGTCTTGTAATTGAAGCTGCTGTTGACCTTGCTTAGGGACCATTTGTAAAACCGTTTATTTAGCATAAACTGAAATAATAAACCCTCCTTCTCTCGGGTTGATTGTGATAGGGTGACATTAGTTTGATTTAATGATTAGCCGCCTGACCCTTCTGCTGGAGAGAGTGGCTTGAATAGGGAGAGTTCACTGGGAAGCACTGGGAGAGAATACTAATGAGCTTGTTAAATTTAGCATGGCTCCAACTACTTTTAATTCCTCTAATGGGAGCAGTTCTGCCAGGGAGAGGGAGCGAGCGAGGGAGAGAGAAGGAGGCAGGGAGACAGCGAGAATGTTCCTAGAGGGTCTACGCTGCTAGAGAAACTCAGCAGAAGTTTGAAGCAAGTAGCTAGCAGAGTCTGGGGACCAAGTTGTGAGTATGACCTGCGCCATTGCATGCTGGATCTTCAACAGATATCTTGGGGAGCAGAGAAGTAGTGATGCTTCAGTGGGTTTGGGGAAACAGGTTAAACTGATATGAATTCTAAAAGTGGGGGAGCACATGTTCTCTGAGCTCCTTACCAGTTCTTCTGTGGGGAGTGTTCTAGTTCGTGTTGCAGTGCAGAGTTTTTTTTTTTTTTTTGGTTTGTTTTTTTGTTTTTGTTGTTGTTGTTGTTGTTTTTAATTATTTCAGAAGAATTCTCAGAAACTTTGGTGGGAAACTTTCCCTTCACCTCTGTGAGAATCTGTACAACAGTTTGTGTGCAAAACACAGGCATGTGATTGAGTCTGGCTGCATGTACCACGATCCCTTGCTTTCAGAAATGATTGTGAACAGCTTTTGCAAGGAAAGCAACTTCTGAGTTTTCGGTGTATGTGGCACCATCCTCTAATTTGCAGTTGGGTGCCTTTGCATTCGTTTGGAAAAAGTTGGACAGTACTGAACATGGGAAGCTTGCAAAGTTCTGGATTGGGGGTAGGACTTTGTTCATTTCCAGTCCAGATTGGGTGTACAGAAAAAAAGAGGTACCAGTGGGATTAGGATGACTATGTTTAAAGTCATTTGCCTTGAAACTTCTTAGTGAATCTGTGTTTTTGTTTGATCCCAGACCTTGCAGCTGTTAAACACAGAGAAGCACAAACCAGTCATCTTGTGTTTGGCCGTTTGAGTTCATTGGCAAATGCTTCTGGAGCATTGGGCTGTTTGCTTACATTTTTGCAGCAGGCTTCTGCTTGTTGCCATGGCGGACAGTATGTTTCTGTCAATAATTTGGCCTGGCATAGCCTGTCCTCACTGACTCTCAAACTTTATTGAACAACTCGGTTCGGCTGTACAAGAGCAGGCATTTTACATCTTTTAGCTTGCTGAAGTGCTTGCCAAATGTATAAGAGCAGGCAGGAATATAGTTTGGAAAGGTTCCTCTTACTGGAGTGTGCTTCAAGTTTTGTAGCTGTTTGTATTCTGGATCCTATGTCCTATCCAATTTTCATCTGAATGCCCATCAAAAGTAACTTAGTACAAAGGTAAACTTCATGCAATATTTGTCCACTAAAATTATTTGGAGAGGAAGGGCAGGGAAGAAAAGGTGTGATAGCACTGGCCATTGTAAAAGTCAAGTCTTTCGATTCCAGGTTTCACATTTAAAATAGGTTTGCACTGGCATTTACCATTAGTGATGGGGTTCATTTTTTCTTAACCAAGTTGTTTTCCTTCTTGCTTCAATTTTCATAGCTATATCAGCTGGGTTGACATTTATTGGGAAATAAACATTTGAAAAGTAAAAAAAAATATTAGTGTTTATTAAGAAATCATTAAGTTGAAAAGACATCACTCTCATTCTCCCCCACCCCTACAACATAGCCCTTTTTCAAGGATGTTGGGGAGGTGGGAGAGCTCTGAGAGGAACTTGCCTGTTATTCAATTATTCATGAAGTTGGATTCGAATGCTCGTCATAAAGGCATATTTTCTAAGAAACTATTACAGGGATGCATTTTTTTTTAAGAGAAGAAAAGTTAATTTCTTCTAGGAAGATTAAGTCAAGGGGATCCTGTTTGAAACCTGGAACACATTAGCAGAGGTTGGTTATTCATCTTTCCCAGAGCAAGCTAATTATGTGTCACAGCCCCCTTGGTGGAGGCTTTGGCTTGCTAAATGAAGGTCCATTCTACAGAATTTACACCTCCATGCTGCAAGTTCACGTCAGGTTGAAGTTTGAAATAAAGGTTTCATACAGAGTGCAAATTAGTGGAAAATGTGACTGGAAACATTTGTAGGTTATAGGAATTTTTATAACGCTGATGTTCAGTTTTAGTATTTTGACACCTTTTGGATTTTACATAAAGCAAACCCTTGCATAATGCTTATGCTATAGCCTGCAACTTTACTGCTAATGAACTTGTGCCCCAAAGTGTTAGTCAAAGAGGAAAATGAAAACATAAGATTGTTTTTAGAGTTCGTTTTGAAATGACTGAAAGCATGATTTCAGTTGCTTTGGTAAAAATCAATGTGTGAGATGTGAGATTACACCAGTTTTTTTATTAGTCACTTGATAGATTAAACATATAATTTAGCTGATAATTGCAATGCTTCAGAGGGAGGATATGCATAAAACAGTACTAAAATAGTGTTCCACAGATTGCCCTGTGCTAGTCAGCAGGTTTACTCTAAAGACCAAAACATATCTCATCGTCTGTTCTATTTCGCAAGTCATTTGCCAGGTTGGAAAAAAAAATACTTTGCGTATTCCTTCAAGTCTCAGATATAGGGAGAAAAATAAAGTTGCTACTTGGCTTTAAGTTGCTCATTTCATCAGTCAACACCTTATTTGTATTTTCACACTTGTCAGTATTTATCCTTATATTTTCTTCTCAATTGGTACCCAGTACTGTGAAACTCCTGATACACATGCTGTTTTTAAGGAACTCTCTACCAGATACAGTTGCTTTATAGAATAATTTGAAGATTAATTTGTATATTAGGATAAGATGCCCTCCGAATTCATTTATATACAACAGTATATTATACATATGTAGTTAGTAATGGGCAACAGTTTTCAGTGAGATGTTTAAGAAGTACCTGAACAACTTGTTTTCATTACACATACCTACCAGGACAGTTTGTTGATTAAACACAGTCTATAGAGTTTATTTGGAATAATGTAGTTTAATGTATGTGTGTGATTTTAGCAGATGAACCAGTCCACTTCTTGTGACTTCAGCTCTACACTTAGGTTGAATTTTTGTGTCAGTTCTTTGATCTATTGCTGGAAGGTCATCTAGTTATATCTGCAGAGAACATTAGTGGCTGATGAAAAACTTTAGATGGAAGCAAACAGAGAGTCAGGGAGATAGAATATAATCTCTTTGAACTTCCGTCTCAATGTTTCTGGCTGGACCCCAAGAGAGCATGTCCTGATGCTTTATCCACCCACAGCGCTACCTCACCTGGGACTTCAGTTTCACTCTGCTTTCTTCTTTCCATTCATATCTTCTGCTGAGGCCCAGCATGCTGTAGGCTCCCATGCTAGACAGCTATATAACAAGTAAACTTTTGTTCCATTTCTTTTAAATATCACCTAGATTTTGTATCTTAAGGAAGACAAAATAAAACACTGGGATTACTTTTTCATCGGATGTCCTATAAAAGTGAGGCTTAGTGCCCCCTAGATCACTCAGAGTCTCATCTTGGATGTGCAATGCTCCGTCGCTGCAGAGACCCAACTTCCTGTGGCAAATCAGGAATGCTATGCTTCTGTAGTTTTTAGATGACAGATTTCACAGAGCAGACCTGGATCCTGAGGGGTTATTGGCAAGTTTGACTGCTGAGCCTACTTGGCATGTTTAGATTGGGCTGGTGATGATGGTGTCCTGACACGCCACATCTCAGTGCAATAGGCTTGTCCTCATACCCCCCAGTCATTGGATTTATATTTTGGACTCTCATTCTGAAAGGCAATTTTGACTGGAGACTCTCACGGTGTAACTTTCAAAGTTGGAATGGCTTCTTTGAGGGAGGGGACTTAGCTAAAGGACATGATTGTTGACTGTTTGCCTTTCTCAGTAGTTAACAGACTTCCCTTTCCATTCTCTCTCCAGAGGATGAAAGTCCTGGACAGACCTATCACAGAGAGAGAAGGAACGCGGTCACCATGCAGCCACAAAATGTCCCCGGGCTCAGCAAGATCAGCGAGGAGCCTTCGACATCCAGTGATGAGAGGGCCTCACTGATCAAGAAGGAAATCCATGGGTCCCTGCCACACCTGGCCGAGCCATCTCTGCCATATCGTGGGGCTGTGTTCACCATGGACCCCAGGAATGGTTACATGGAACCCCATTATCGTAAGTGGTTTTTATCCCCTAGTTATCTTTGCAGGAGCAAGACTGTGTGTGTGTGTGTGTGTGTGTCACGCGTGTGCATGATAGGGGAGTGCACATGAACCTTCGTGTCACAATGGATGAAAATGTTTACTTTTTGCTTTTCTTCTTACTTTTCCCATGTCCTGTCCATTCTGCATTGTAGAAAAATCCATTTCTGTCCATCTTGAAGCAACTTGAGGCTTTCAGGAAGGTGTCCATCTGTGGCTAATCTACATGAATCTCTCCTGGAAACTAAAACCAGATTTGCTCCTCCCAAATGGAGCAGGAGAAAATTGGCTAATGGGGGAAGTTATTAAAGTGGGCTCAATTAGCAAAAGACTTTAACTACTCCCCTTTTAAATGATTTTTTTTTTTGCTTAATTGTTAAAGGAGAACCAACTCCTCTTGACCAATCAGTGTTAAATTCTTCAACATGGAAGATTTTTCTGTGTGTTTTACTTTCTTTGACCAGCATGCCAGCATGTTGGTTTCTTTCCAATAGCAGTTTCTTTCCCAGTACTAATCAAGTTTTAGAAACAAACTTAGAGTTTGAAAACCAATAAATTATGGCTTTCTTTCAAGGCAGAGTGTAAATACAAACATATAAGGCTGAGCTTGGATGTCTAATGACAAAATATAAATAAAAAGATACAAGATCTGGTCTGGTTCTAGTTTAAAATAATAGTTTGATTGTGTGGTAATGAAGTTCATTTTGAGGTGCCAAACCTTGCAGCTCTTGATTACAGATTTATCACCTTGCCAGGATACAGACTTGGCATTTCACCTTTCCAGATCCAATTCCAGATGAACCATTGAACTTCAGAGAGGAGGACTGGTTTGTATTTCCCTTTTCCCACATCATTCAGAAATGTTAGTGTTTTAAGGCAAAAGGTCATTAGCCAGATGACTGATTGGTGAGGACAGCTGATTAGTGCATGTTTTTTTCACTCAAGAAAGTGCCCAGGATAAAAGCTCATTTCGTCTCTTCATTAGTTGCTTTGCAGCAGAGGGGAATGTTCCCTCATCAGGGTATAGATCAAAGAGCCTTGAACACCTTATAGTTTAGAAACTGCTCCCCTACCGCCTCCAGCCAGATGATAGTGTTGCTGAAGGTAGAAGTTAACTTTATTTTTTAGTGGACAGAAAATCCTTAAAAGTTGTCAAGAGCTTGGAAGGAAAAGCTTCAAGGACTCTTCTAAACCTTTGCAAAAGTGACTATAGCTTTTTTTTTTGTTTCAAAACGCTACTGCAAGCAATATTATTTTTCAGCTTCAGAAATAAGGAGGTTGTTATGTGTATGTTTGGAGGTTGTTATATGTATGTTTCCTTTCTACTCTCATTAAAGGTTTACTTTGTTTTATTTGCCTTTTCTTTCAGGAAAAAGATGAGTTTTAAATCTTGGTGGGTTTTTCTCTGAATATATTCATTTGAGAATGTACACATTTCTCTGGGGACATTCTATTCTTTTTTTAAAATAAAAATATTGTAAGTTTTTATCTTAGAAGATAACATCAGTATTTTTTTTTTTTGGTTTTTGGGCCACACCCAGTGACGCTTAGGGGTTACTCCTGGCTATGCGCTCATAAGTCGCTCCTGGCAGGCACGGGGGACCATATGGGAACCGGGGGATCGAACCGTGGTCCGTCCTAGGCAAGGCAGCAGGCACCTTACCTCCTGCGCCACCTCCCGGCTCCCAGTAATTTTTTTTTTATTTTTACTCTTGGGCCACACCTGGCGGTGCTCAGGGGTTACTCCTGGCTATCTGCTCAGAAATCGCTCCTGGCAGGCATGGGGGACCATATGGGATGCTGGGATTTGAACCAACCACCTTAGGTCCTGGATTGGCTGCTTGCAAGGCAAACACCACTGTGCTATCTCTCCGGCCCCAATATCAATAATTTTTACCAACCACCTGCCTTTATTAACATTATCTGAGATGCTTAATTTCTTAAAAGCTTCATGTTTCAATGACCAGCTATACTCTCTTGACTTTTTGCTCCTTATTTATAAAAACAAAACTATTTCAAATGTGTGCTTTATTATTTATTACACATGTCCAGTAAGTACTGAGATTTTTTTCACTGGCAATAACAGCAGAGAAATGCTATTTTATCAGTGAAAGTGTCCAGATGGCCATTAACTTATGCTTTGCTATTGAGCTTGAAGGTTGGTCAGACCCATTAATTCTTACTTGGTCATTGAGTGCTCTTTTCGTCATGTGAGGAGGGGGGATTCTTTGCACACTTTGGGCCCATATCTCTGCTTAATGGTCTGTGCTTGTGGCCCTCTTCTGAGCCCACAGGAATATTCTGTAGCACAGGGCACTAGAAAGCTCTCGGTGAGACTTGTTAACCTTTCATTGTCACTCTTTGTGTGTGACAAAGAGAAAAACCAACGCATCGCACCAAAGGATTGGTTATTTTTAAGTGTTTCTTGTTGTATTGCTCAGATTGCTACTAGAATTGCACAATAATTTATAAGTCTATAAACAAGCTGTAACCAAATAACACAAGGTATTTTGTCACCCACCCCAATCTACTTATTGAATTGTCATAAATAAATAATATCATGACATTATATATTGAAGGTAGAGTTTACACAGGTTGACTCAAGACTCAGGGAATTCAATTCAATATTCAGGTGTTTTTACATATTAGCCAAGTGAGTAAATTTAATTAAATGTTTTTATGTCTTTAAGAGTATTCTAGGGACTCCAAGGTTGTATGGCACTAAAATCACAAATGGCTGACTTGTGTTTGATCCAAATCCCTGGCATCCAATATGTTTTCCTGAGCACCAGCAGGAATGAACCCTAAATATAGAGCCAGGAATAAGCCCTGTATACAGCCAATGTAGTTCCATCCAACCCCCAAACACTGATGGATGTGGCCCCAACCCTTATAAATAATACTTTTCTAGGTGTCAAAGAGGTAACATAGGGGCAGGGCTCTTGCCTTGCATGTTACTGACCCTAGTTTGACTTCTGGTACCACATTTGTTCTCCTGAAGTAATGCTGGGAGTGATCTGAGCACAGAACCAGGAGAACAGCCTGTGTGGCCAAACAGAAGCATAAGAGTTTTATAAGGGATGAATTGGGGCACTGATAGGATGGTCTGCTCTTTGGTGTTTCATGAGAATGAAGTTGTGCAATGCTAATATTAAAGTTTATTATCTTTTAGTAAGGTTTATGGATCATGGTGAATGCCTCAAAAGTATTGTGGTAGTTGCTCTCCTCTGTTTTACACTACTCTGCCTTCTCCTCCTGCCTCTTTTTTCTGTTGGTTTCATTATTATCATCATCATCATCCTGTTACAACTATCATTTTGTTAGTGTTGCCCATACTCTGCTCATTTGTCTCCTTGAGATCATTGTCTTCTGTAAACACAGATAAAGGATCTAAGAATTATAAACTTAGGAAGAAAACTGGTATGACCAGGAGTCTGTGTTGTGGCCCCATGAACATGATTCTTACTACATCTTAATGCATTGACTAGAACATCTTTATATTTGTTAAGTACAGGTACCTAAGGAATTTGAACATTTCAATCCTCGTCAGAATTGAGTTTAATAATAAAATTCAATAAATATGGGGTGGGAAACTATTCCTGTTAAATACTTGTTTGGGGAGGGAATAGTGGTTTGGGCCACACTCAATGGTGCTCAGGGCTCTTTTGGCTCTGCACTTAGGAATAACTCCTGGCAGAGCATACGGGGTACCATTGATTGACTAAGGATTGGCCATGGGTAAGGCAAGCATGATACCCATTGTACCATCACATCACCCTATCATGTTAAATATCTTAATGATGTCCTAAACAAGTCTGAAAGAGGGACTCAAAGGTAGGACAGGAATTTACTTTATCCATGGCTTTTTCGGTGACTTTATTTCTTAATCACTTGACTATTTCTAGGTATTTTGTAATAAAATCTATTATATTGTTTAATTATGGAGGAAGTCTTAGATACTGATGTTTTGTGGTGCTTTTTTAATGTCAGAGACAAAATTTAATTTTCTTTGATTCTCTTTTCTTTGTCTTGTCTCCATCCTGAAGTACCATTTCTTTGCATTTTGATCTTCAGTAAGTTGAGGTTTAAAGGAAACAGCATTTTTGGTGTTTCTTTTTCCTTAGAGTTTTTGGCCAGGCTATTGGAGAAAAAAGATTCTTCCAATTCAGTGTAGCTGTGTATGTGAATACTCAGAGCAGTAATTCCTTCATTTTTTTGTGGTTGGAAAATGTAGACTTTCCAAGATGCTTAATTTGTGCTTCTATATATACTAACTTTGTATTTCTAAAGTGTGGGCAGGCTTCCTGTAAGACCGGAAAAGGGAAAATCTTTTTTTTTTCTTCTTCTTCTCAGAAGGACATCTGTAAAATTTCTATTACACAAGACTTTATTATACTCGGGTATGCAATGTTGTGTCTTTACAAATTACAAGTAGACAAGATCTAAAAGCGTTTAGGTTTCGTAGGTTTGTGTCGTGAGAAAGAAAATAGAATCCTAGGGCAAGCAAGAATCCGTCAAACATTCGCAACTTATGCTTGGAATATTCTCAGTAGTGATATTCTCTGTTGGGTGGCTTTCGGGGGCTGCATATCAAGGGAAGAGAGTAGATATTGAAACTGGAGGGCTGAGATGGGACATGGGGTGTTGCTGACAGACTTGCTGATACAGAATCCAGGATTGCTGGTGCTTTGTAATTGGGGAGAATGTGGGAGGGGAAAGAATTGAGAATTAGGACGGTTTTGCATCAGAGGCAGGCTAAGACCTCCTGCCCAGAGATTTCACAGCACATTCATCTGCTCCAGCTCCTTCTGTAGCCAGACATTTCTAACCTCTGCCACTCCTTGTCATGCATTAATTTTTCTATAAACTTACAAAGGCAGGTGACATAATAGTTAAAGCATTTCTGTTCCCTGGCCGACACTGAACTTTTATTCCCTTCCTAGTTACAGAAAGCATGTGCTGTCTTTGCTCTACTACGAAGAGGCTAGTTTTCTAAACACACTGCTTGGGGTCCTTGTGAGAAGTTTCTGGAGTTCTTGGTTTCATGCCATATAGGGCCCCTGCTGCTTTTGTTCAAAGGGGTGAGGCGATGTCTCCTTTTCTGACATTTCAGGTCTCTCTCCTAGTTTCATAGTTGTGTAAAGACTGCTTTTCTCCTGCCCCCAAGTGCTCCCAAGCTACAATTCCTTATGGAAAGTATGATTCATTCTTTCACTGAATCAAATGCTTTGATTAAAAACATACCACTGATATTCTTCCTTATGCTTTCCAGCTCAAGTGACAGAACTATTAGTTGCTAATTAGGAAAACCTGAGGAATTTTTAATTGGCTTGCATTTATTTTCTGCCGAAAGTTGATGTGCTGAGTCTACTTGCACTCCAGTGCACTAGAAAAAAAAACTGCACGTTAAATTTCCTTTCTACCTGTCTGACTTTATATTCGGTGACTTTCCACACTCCTTGGAAATAAATATTCTGAGAGAGTGAAGATCTGTATTTTACATATTTAATAGGTGCACCTGTTCACATTTTTCTTACATTTGGAGTGTCAGCTAGAGACTGGGAGAGACAAAAATGCCTACAAGGCAGAGAGGTACAGTATAGTGTTGACCAAACTGCATAAGCAGTGACAGTTCCCCAACACACCTGTCCCTGCTGCCTTTTATCTCTTTGGAGACAGTGGATAAGCCAATCAAGGGGTGTGTGTGTGTGTGATATTTTTTTTTCCTGTTGAAAATTAGATTGTTTAACCAGAAAGACTGATATTGGATCATACCCTGAGGCTCTCCTAGGCATCTAGCTGCCTAATCGGTTAGTCTTGAATTGTAGCAGGAACTGGAGTGGGGAAATGTAGGCATGTCTATGAACCTGTCCAAAGCCGTGTTTCATTTTCATGGGAGTGGTACAATCATTCTCCACTTCTTCTCTCTCAAGGATTTGATCTACTGCTTTCATGCAATGCCTAGAGTAATCTGCTAAGACTGGAAGTAGTGAGGCATCACATAAACTTTTAAAAAGTGTATTGCACTGACCGCAAGGTTAAGTGCAGAAAGCAGCAGAAATGTAGGGATACTACAAAGCACCCAGACAGTACTCTTGCTATGAATTCTGACCACGCTAGCATCTGGTGTGACTTTGGTTATATATACCAGTCCTGGATTAATAGGAGTGACCTAGGAACAAACCATGAGAAAAAAAATGCATTGGGAAAATAGTGATTGATCTTGGACACTGAATTTGGGTTGTCTATTGCTTAGAAGGGACAGGGAGAAGCTTGAGGGCGATCCAGGAGATAAATTGAAAGAAAAGGCTAAGGAATCACAGATTCTTGAGAAGCCTATATGGTCCACTGGGGCTCTGACCCCGTTCTCTGTCTCATTCCTGCTTAAGACGCCTTTCCAAAAGTCAGTGGATAAAATGAGGCAAATCAGACTCCCTCTGACCTGCTCTTCAAGTTACCCTACTCCTAACTGGAATTATTTTTTGCTTTCCTCTTTGTCTTCAGTTTCTTCTTCTGATTCAAGCCACTCTCTTGCCAGTCTTCTGCAAGTACCATCTCACAAGACATACCTCTGCCTTGCACAGCAAGGATACACAAAATTCCTATTTTTAAGCATATCACAATTGCCCCCGTGTGGCCCACACTTCTCCTTTCAAAAGAGTGTCCGTCATGTGTAGTATTTTGCTCTTGTTTCCACCAAGTTCCTAGGCAGGATGAAGAGGACTTTATTCATCTGTAGGGCAGAAATGGGGTCAACTCTGAGGTTGCTTAGCCATATTAGACCCAGAGACGAAGTTTTGTTTAGAAGTGTGTGCTTAGCAATTTGAAGAGATTGAAGTTTCTGTTTCTTTGTACGATCCCTCATTGTTTGCAACCTCTAATCTAAAGTCAAATCTAGCTAATGATCCTAATACAACTTATGCCTGAATGCCAGAATTACTCCAGGCCATCCATCCCTGGAAGTGACTAGGTGTTTCTAAGTTTGTACTAAATGATGCTCAGAGGACCATGCAATGCCTAGGGTAGAACTAGGGTTGACTACCTCCAAGATTTTACCTTGAGTGTTTTACCTTTATTTCTTGTTTTTCTCCTTCCTCTTTCTCTTCCTTCCTTATGAGAAACAGAATTTCCCACCATTTCATAACCAAAAATCTAAGAGCTTTCTGTCCCATTTTCCAATGGAGGCAACACTATCTTTGGACCTCCTCCTTTTTCTTGTATAATTAAAGAATGTTACCTTTGATGTTTCTTGAAAGCTGCCTGCCTTTCCTGTCCTGCTTTAGCTTTCTTGATCTTGTACCTATAAATTTGTTCTACCTCTTTATTCTTCTTTGTAAAGGACATAATATTCTCTCTTTGTGCCTTTCACATTTGGGTTTAATATAGAGTATCTGACATTTTATTGCATTCTCCTTCCTATGTCCTTTTTTTTTAAAATTATTATTTTGGGCCACAGCTGGTGATACTCAGGAGTTACTCCTGACTATGTATTCAGAAATTGCTCTTGGCTTGGGGGCCATATGAGATGCCGGGGAATCAAACCATGGTCTGGTCCATCCTGGGTCAACCATGTGCAAGGCAAGTGCCCTACCCCAGCACCATTACTCCAGTCCCACGTCCTATGTCTTTTTTTTATTTTTAAAGCAGCATGATTTACAAAGTCAATCATAGTTGGATTTTAGACATACACTGTTTCAGCACCAATCTCACCACCTTTGCCAGCTTCCTGCCATCAGTGTCCCCATTTTCCCTCCCACCCCAGCCCTTTTTGACAGACTGTTGGAGTGTTGTGGTTTGAGTCTCCTGATTTCATGTTATTGACTCTGTGATTTGAATGCTGAGCTCTACTACCCATGGACCTGTATTCCTTTTGCGTCTGCCCTCTGCTACTTCACACCTGTCTTCCTCCCGTACTCAGTTTCTTACCTTCTCTTTCTCTTTTTTACTCCTTCCTATATTCTGATGGAGGTTAGATTCATTGGAAATATACAACTTCTTGAGTTCTTTCAGCTTTTACATTCTTTCTGCTCTACTTTGCCTCACTCCTATGGGGGAATTCTTCTTCTCTAAAGTCCTCTTTTGTTTTTTTTGTTTTTGTTTTTGTTTTTTTCTTGCAAGGAGCAACCTTTCCATTAACTTCAGTTGTCTAAGAGTTTCTTCCCTTTCAAACACAGGTAAGATAGATTCTGTTTGATTTACATTTTGTGCTCAACTACCAGCCCCTTGTTAAACTCCCTAGTGTCTCCCAAGTGCTAGGCAATGTTGAAAGAAGGAACACAATGGTTTCTGTGCAAATACAGGGGTAGAGCACTGAAACAAGGGATAAAACCATGCAAAAAGTCAGCCTAAGGAACATGTCCTAAGAAACAGAGGCTACATTGGCATTTGCCCAATATGACAGACCCAGAAGAAAGCTTCCAGGGGGGGAGTGAGTGATCTCAGAATTATTCTTCATGGCAAACAGAGGCATTTGGCAGGGTCCTGGAAGACCGAGAAGAACCCACTGTCTGTGGTTCTCAGATGACTTTGAGGTTGAAGTAGAAACTTATGAGTACTGCCAAGAACTGGCTGAACTGACACTACTTCTGAGGGAGCTGGTTTTCTGCTGCTTTCGTCAAAGGCAGCCTCCAAGATTTACTTTTTCACTGTTGAATATTGAAGCATCTCTTTAGGGATCTATGTTCCTAACCCTGAATTCCATTGTTTAGAGTGTTCGGGTCACCATTGCAGTGTGTTAAAGTTATACTGTAGCTTAGTCTCCAGTTTTCAGATACTTGCCACAACTTCCCCTGTATATATAGTCTCAGGGGACCGAAGAATTCATTTCTAGCTGGACTTTGCTCAGCCTATTTTTATGTCAGGTAACCCTATTAACCATAATATCTAACTTCAAACTTGCAAGAGTGAGGCTTTAGTTTCTTGTAAGTCAAGAGTTTTCTATATGAAGACATGTTTCAACTTCAAAATAATTATGTTCACAACCAAAATACAAAAACAGACAAACAAAAAATTGTGCTTCATTTTATTGCAAACCCTTCAGACTGTTCTATCAGTCATGTTAGGGAAATTGTGCAAAGGGCACATGGGAAGGTTGGAGATTGGGGCCAGAAATAACAAAGTGAAATTCAGCTGGGAAATCCAGTAGCTAATACCACTGGGAAGGGGGGATTGAGAACAAAGACTTCCAGTGGTGGGATAAGCCTGCAATCTGGCCTGGACATAAAGAGTCTTAGGGGAGATGGTGGGACCCCTGAGGAGTTGAAGCCCTCCTCTCCATAGGGAGCAGCAGAGCTAATCAGGGGACATTGTGCAGGTCAGAGGAAGCTCATTCTTGGAAGATGGGTGTTTGCTAGTCCACTGTGGGGTGAGGGGGTTCATCTGCATCCTGATTGTGCTCTTGTGGAATGAAAGGAGGTGCCTGTTCCTCAATTCATGGAGGAGCAAGGCAGGATAAGTGACTGGAGCCAGAAAACCGACATCACCGATTCTTTTGGTCTGACTTCTCAGAATAGACTTGCTTCCCAGATTTGCAAGGTTCAAATTTACTCCCTTAATCTCTGTTTATTCCCTGTAAGTATGGGATTTGATAGAATGTCCTCCTCCCTTCCCTTCTCTCTTCCCAGGATCTGGGCCTCCTTGTAGCTCCCACCCAGTTCCTGTAAGTCCAGCTTTACTAAAAGAATCTAGCCATGTTTTAATTAAACAGACAGTTCAGTTCTGTGTTCAATGTCTATCTATGACTGTGGGACAATTTTACAT
>PVKC010012165.1:0-23998 GCA_004027635.1 Crocidura indochinensis
AAATAAATAAATAAATAAAAATAGAAGACACACTCTGCAGCCCGGCTGCAGTCTACTGTGGTAATTACACTGGCGATTCCATTTGACAACTTTTGCAGAGGAACAAAACGAATTTGAACCCAAGACTGGGCGCACCAAGTTCTGAGTGGACCTCACAGATTCTCAGAACTGGCAGCACATTTTCTGGTTATTGGAGGAGTTGATTTCTGTCTCTTCATTCAAAAAGAAGATGACAAATCAGAGAGTTACTGTATGCCTGCAAACTTCGCATTCATTCCTTTGCACCATCTCCCCAACCTCTATCTTGTTTGATTTTGGGACCACATGCTGTGTTCAGGACTTAACCCTCAGGAGATACTCCTGACTGGCTGTATGGGGACTGTATGGGATGCCAGAAATAGAACTTAAGTGGTCTGTGTGCAAAGCAAGCACCCCACCTTTAGTACTATCTCTTTGGCCTCTAAGTAAGAATTCTAACCCTGAATGTAACCCTAACTCTAACCTTACATCAAGCCCTAACACTGACCTGCACTCTAATCCAACCTCCAATTGTAACCTAAACTCTAACTCCAACTGAAATTTTAACCCTAAATGTAAAACTAATTATAATTCTAACCTCAAAAAAGGAAGAAAAAGAAGTAACTAGAAAATGTAAAATTAGAACCCTAATTTTTAAAATAAGGCCATCAAACGACTGAAGGGTAGATATATGTTCAATACAAATCTTCTCCACTTTTTTTTTCATGTAACTTGCTTCTTCTCACATATTTGTTCATTGTCAAGAGAACCCAAGAGTTGATCTTCAAAACTATATTTTCCTGGTAAAGGAGAGCACCTATGACAGTTCACCTCCATAAAAATTAGGAAAAACACTCATAGTGTAATCAATGACACGCCAAGGGCTCAAAGCTACAAAAAAAACATATTGGAAAGGACCCTTTCTGTTTAAACTTCCAGGTGCACTTTGTGGAATAAAACTGGGTAGTAAAGTGGGATGAGATGGTGAATCTACAGAGCTGAGCAGACAGAGACAGGGAAAAGACTTTCTTTCATTACTCAATGCAGTTAATATTTTATATTAGTTAACCACTTCAAAGCAGGTATCAAATAGCCTCTGATCTGTAAGAACATTCTAGCTAGGAGAGTGGTTCCCCTGTTTAGCTGAAACCAGAGTCTTCCCAGGAGCAAGGGAAACATTTGCAACCACTGTCTTTTGAAGAGATGGGGCGGGGTGAGTAAGGGGGGAGCTTCTTGTTCTGGTTATTTAATAAGTCTAGAAAGTTCTAGAAACTCCTCTCACAGCATTTTTCTTCTCCAAGTTCCCTCCCTCTCCCACTCTGCTGCTTGAGCCCTGTATCTTCTTTCAAGGCCATATCATCTGTCCCATTAGACTAAGACACTCAGCTTTCTGAAGCCTTTTGTGAGTCCATTCAAATGGACTATGAAGAGAGGGGGTTGGATTATTTTGATCTTTGCTATTTTGTTGACAAATTTCTCTATCTTGTACAGATTTAAAACAGTTTGCTTCCACCTTCATTTAAATCCCAGAAGCCTCCCATTAATGGTAACTGGAGAGATGATTTTTTTTATTATTTTGAGATGGTTTTATGTTTTACTGTGCATTGGTCATGGTAGGTCCAGTCTCATTAAGCCAAAATTGGTGCATAGAGTTTTAATAACTGCACTAAACAACTGGAATAGTCCATGAAGCCCCAATGATTGATTAATCTAACTGCTAAAGAGTGAACGTTCATAAGGATGTGAGGACAGAGGACAGTTCATCATTCTTGTCAGAAGACTGGGGTGTGTTTTGTTTGAGTCTGTTAGGGCAAGGCACACAAGTTTCAGGCATTACAAATGGGTCTCTGGGGAGCCAATCAAGACAGATTTTTTAGCTCCCGGTTGATTATCTGATGAAATCACCTTTGTGACAGCTTCAAACTAACATCACGGACAGTGCCGCATTAATCAATCACTGCAGGTGAGTCAGTCACTGCGGTTGAGTCCAGAACATTCTGGGGGGAGGTTGGAAAATATTTCCACAAACAAAACGCTGAGCACAATCTAGAGAGGAGATAGTTCACATTTTTAAGTGAAAGTGTTGTTTTTATTCTATTGTTTAAAATCTTTCGGGGCCTGGGAGATAGCATGGAGGTAAGGCATTTGCCTTTCATGCGAAAGGTCATCAGTTCGAATCCCAGTACCCCATATGGTCCCCTGTGCCTGCCAGGAGCAATTTCTGAGCATGGAGCCAGGAGTAACCCCCTGAGCGCTGCTGGGTGTGACCCAAAAACCAAAAAAAAATCTTTCTCTAAGTATTTTAACATTTCTTACAATGATGCAAAATCAGCCAATAAGAAACTTGTCTGGCAATTGGCAGATCTTGGTTCGATTGCCAGCACTACCAGGAGTGGTCCCTAAACACAGAGGCAGGAGTTTGTCCTAAGCACAGCCAGGTATGGGCCCCAAAACTAAAAAAAAAATAAGTAGAAAAGAGATTGAGAAAAGGTGGGGAGGGATACAAGAGGAAAAGAAGGTGATAGCACAGGGGTAGGGCGTTTGCCTTGCATTCTGGTGACTCAGGTTGGATCTCTGGCATCCCAGATGCTCCCCTGAGCCTGCCACGAGTGATTTTTGAGCACAGAGCCCTTTGTCGTCCGCAGTCATCCCTCTGTGCAGCAATCCTCATGAGAGTCTTCCAAGCACACCCAGGATTCAAGTGCAATGAGGCCGCATGTGGTTTCCCAGGTTGGTCTTGCTGTTGCAGTGTGGTTTGGGTTCTCAGGGGAGTTTGGGTCGAGTGAGGGTCGATGCAGCACAGAGTCCTTGTTCTAGAGATAAACAGAGATGTACAGTTAGAGGGGAAAAAGGAAGAATTCCATGGGGGGTAAATCTCTTAGTGGGAAGTTATGGGTGTTGATAAACATCCAAGTGGGGCTAAAGTTCTTTCTAACGTACTGAGTGCTCCTGAGCGTCAAAGACAGGCTCTGTACTTTCTCCCTGGCTCCTTCACCATGGCAAAGGATGTGTGTGTGTGTGTGTGTGTGTGTGTGTGCGTGTGTGTCTGTCTATAACTTTCTCCCTGGATACTTCACTATGGCAAAGGGCATGTATATGTGTATATGTGTGTGTCTATAACTTTCTCCCCGGCTACTTCACTATGACAAAGAGTATGTATATGTGTGTGTATGTGTGTGTGTGTGTGTGTGTGTGTGTGTGTGTGTTTAGAGTGAAGAGACAGCTACTGACCATGGAACAATCCTTTTTTATCTTTTTCTTTTTTTTTGCGCTTGCTGACATTACCCTCAGTAACCATGAGCTAAGCAATCTCCCTGAGCAAAGCAGAACAGAGCAGAGCAGAGAAAGATCTCTCCAAGGAGCGTCAGGGCAGTAGCCTTCCCCTGATCCCTAGAGTCCTGTCTTCTAACCAAGGATCCAAGCGAAGCACAGATGCCAGCTCTCTGCCTCGACTGTCTCGATCTGATTGGTGAGTGATTCTTCACCACTTGCAGCGGCTCCATTCCTGATCATTGAAGCCACCCCATCAGCAGACCTCTTGGGGGCTTTCTAGACCTCTGTGATGAAACTCAGAGCAGCCTTTATTCTAATCTGCTTTTGAGGGAAGTAGGGGAAAGAGCGTCGACGCCCCTACAGCGTCTAGATTTGGATTTGCGGGCGACAGGCATCGTGGAGAAGGAGGCGAGAGCGAAGCTGTCGGGCAAGCAGCAGTCAGAGAGACTCAGCGCGGCGTTGTCAATTTCTCCAGTCGGAAATTGACAAAGCGTGACGCGTCGCCTAGGCAACCGCGAGAGGTCGCCTAGGCAACCGCGAGATCTCGCGAGACTGGAGTTGCGCCTGCGCACAACCGCTGCCAGGCCGCCGCTTCCGGCACTTGGATCCTGGCTCGGAAATTAACGATTTGGTTTCCTTTGGGGTCCGCGCAGCGGCGTTTCTGGGCGCGGGCGGTGCATGTAGGGCCCTGCGGTGCGAGCGGGAGTGAACGCGGGGGTGAGATGTCGGGGCAACTCGAGGATGGGGCTGGATTGGGACCGGTGGGGCCGGTGCTTGGGATCGGGACTCTCTAGGGCCGGACTGAGACCCCGGTGGGGTCGGTGCTGGGCCTCCTAGTGGGGTCTTACTGGGGTCGGAGTCTGGGCCTTTTGTATTGAAGGATCCTAAAACCCACCAGCCCTGCCCCTGTGTGCCAGTGCCTGCTACTGGAGACAAGACTCCAAAACTATTCCAGCTGCCTAAATAGTATAGAACATAATACATGCGCACCCCAGAACAACTCAAAGTGAAGAGGTTATGCTCTGTGCAGCCCCCTACGGTGAGCTAGAGCCTTCCCCCATCTAGGGGTCCTCCCCTTGCAGTCCTCCTGGGTAGCCCCAGAATTCTCTTTATTAAGCTTCCAGGTACTGTTGCTCCCCACCCCATTGTATTCCTGTGTGTCCCCGCTGTGTAAACTCGGGTGCATTTTTCCTTACTTGGATCCCAATGTTGTCCCTTTTACAGTTTTCCAGGGGCCAAGCTGCACTTCCATCTGTGCTTTTCCCTGACTCTGCTTAGGGATCACGCTTCTAGTTGTGTTGGTGGAGCGACTACAGGTGCTGGTGATCAAACCCAGTTTGGCCACAAGCAAGGCCAGTGCACTCCTGCTGAGCTGTCTCTATGGCTTCTCATCTCTGATGTTTTTTTCTCTTCTTTTCTTTTTCTTTTTTTTTTTTTTTGAGGGGGAGGGTCACACCCGGCAGCGATCAGAGTTTACTCCTAGCTCTAGGCTCAGAAATCGCTCCTGGCAGGCACGGGGGACCATATGGGATGCTGGGATTCGAACCACCGTCCTTCTGCATGAAAGGCTATCTCTCCAGCCCCATCTTTGATGTTTTTTAAGAGACCTGCTGGGTCGTGTTGCAAGTGCAGCTGGGATGGAGAGAGTAAGAATAGATGGCTGGAGATGACTCAGTTGATCGTGAGTCTTTTCACAATCTTACACGAGGCAGTTCTGTTCTGTGAATGCTGAGAAGTGTTGGCCATGCAGAGGGGCACACTCTTGGGGTCCCTGAGCCAGCCCCGTTAATGAGTGATGTGCTTTCCCCAGAGGGCAGAAAGGAGCTGGAATCATGGTGCGCCCAAAGAGAAAAGAGTGATCACCTGAATTCCAGTGTGAGCTCTGGAATAAGATTCCTCGAACCAGCCCATGAGCTGCTGCAAGTGTAGACCCCTGCCCACCCTTCCATGTTAGAGGTGAGAAAACAAGAGTGAGGAAAGTACTGCAGGCAGAGTGCACCCCAGCCTTGGTGCTGTCCCCCACAGTGCTTCACAGACTTAATTTCTTTGAGGTGCACTTCAGGGCCAGCCCCCTTTCATCACCTTGCCAGCCACATGTGTCGCTTAGAGAAGCACAGAGAAATATACACCAAGTCTGCAATGATTGGGGAGATGATCAACAGAATTGTGGGGGTCCTGGAAAGAGCAGAATCACAGTGACATATTCATTCCTCTGGCATCCCATGTGGGTGGACATGGGACTTGGTACTCACTTGCGTTCCTGCAAAGCTTGGGGCTCTCAGCTTTGTTGGACAAGAGGCTTCCAAGCCTCCCACCAATCCCTTGGGCAGATATGGGGAACTGTTCCTTTCAAACCCAGAGCCCAGAACTCTGTCTACAGGTGTGTGGGGATATGTGGGATGGATGTGTGGAAGCCCAACAACCAGGGAAAACATGTTAGCATATTTGGCAGAGAACATAGAGGCTCCAACAAGCAGAGGAGACAGACCATCCAGTGGGCAAAAGGGACAGAATTGCCCTGCCTCTACCTCCCTTTTGGTATCTGGATCTGGACCCGGCTCTCCAGAAATGGGGAGATGGAGTATCTGGGCTAGCTCCCCTCTGGGTTCAGCTTTTGTGACCCCCATCTCTTTCTTCCTCTGCAGGCTCCTCAGCATGGCTGCAGCACCTCAGGCCCCTTCCCGGGGCTCTGTGCGAAAGTCCCGGCCATTAACAGTGAAGACGTCGCTGACTAACCCCTATGCCATATCCTGGGCAGCCCTGAACCAGGAGGATACTCTCTTTATCCTGCAGACCCTGGAGGACCGGCTGAAGGGCCTGGGCCTGCTCAAGGTGGAGGACAAGAGGCGAAAGAGGAAGCAGGCCAGCTGCGAGCCACAGGGCACTGACCGGGAGGCGTCGGGCTGGACGCCAGCCCATGTCCGGCAGCAACTGGCTATCGGTGTCAATGAGGTGACCCGCGCTCTGGAGCGGGCCGAACTGCTGCTGGCACTGGTGTGTGGGTCTGCAAAGCCCGAGCGCATCACTGCACATCTCATCCAGCTCAGTGTTAGCCGAGCCATCCCCGCTGCCCAGGTCCCCCGGCTCAGCCAGAGGCTGGCCGCAGCCATTGGCCTCAAGTGCATCCTGGCCCTGGGCTTCCGGAGGCCCAGCCCTGACTTCACTGAGCAAGTGAAGGCCATTATCCCCAGACTTCCCCCTTTAACGGTGCCCTGGCTTCCTGGACCACTGGAAGTTGCCCAGGAGAATGTGGATGCAGCATCTGGGGAGAGTCCAGACAAAGAGGACAAGGCCAGAGTACAGGAGGACCCCTCGATACTGAAGAGGAAACTCCCGGAGAACCCACAGGCCATATTGTTGCAGCCCCTCCAAATCAAGAAGGTTGTTCCCAACCCCAACAAGATCAGGAAGCCCCCCAAAAGCAAAAAGGCAGCTTTGAAGTGAGCTTAGGCCAGCCTGTCCTTTCCTGCAGCCATCCTGTGGCACTGCGCAAAAGGAAGTTCAGTAGCAAATGAAAGGAATGTTCAGAGTCCATCTTGTAGGACACCCTGTTTGATGACATAGTTGTGGGCACCGAGGTACATAAGCTACAGCCAAAGCACCGTGTGCAGAAACAACCTTCCACCGCCAAACTGGTTTCCTGGTCGGAGCTAACTTCACTGCTGATCATTTCCCAGGATGACACCATGTAATTGTGGTGTGTTGTAATCATGAATGTTGGCAGCTTCCTGCACCTAACTAGGAAGACTGGGAATGGCTGCTGGGACCAGCTTCGCTGGGCAGGAGGGGAAGCAGCCTGCGAACAGAGAGCCTGTTGGCCAGCTGTCTACATCTATGGTGGGGTCAGACTCAATGGGTCTTACTCTCTTGCTGGTGGGGGTTGGATAGAGGGGTGTGTGTGCCCACAGTCTTGCCTAGAATGCATTCCTTCAAATAATGCATGTCCTGGGGGGCTTAATAAGGATAAAATGCTGTGGGGAAAAACTACAAGTGAGCTGAGAAAATGGAGCAGGGTAGGGATGGCGATTGTCCCTCATGCTGGAACCTGGGGCCTAAACCGGTGCTGCAGATTTTGTTCCAGTCCATGATCTGCTTTAGTTACATTTTAAAAATGTGTTTAAAGGAATAGAAGTTCTGGAAGGACTGGAATTCATAATAAGATCCGTGGGGTTCCCTGCCCAGGTAGTCTGGCTAAGGAGGAGGAAAACGGCAGCTTTTGTAGAACCTACTGGAAGAGTCTGCTATCAGAAAGATGGAACCCAATTCCCAAACACTCTTGACTCCACACCAGGATAAAATCGTGCCTTTCTTTGTCCATTAAAGGTGAAGTTCTGCTTATGTTGTCTAGAAATGAGACTGAGCCGTCCTCCAGTACTGTGCTCCCCCTACTGGCAGCCCCACATGGTAGTGGAATTGTGCTCTACTGCTCTCCCAATGGTAAAAGGGTTCCTTTCTGTCTTGGTCCAGAGCGGCCATAGGCACTCAGATGAATGGTTGAGATTAGGCTCCAATAAAACGTTTGTTTCGTTGATGCTGAAATAAGCCTCGAGTAGTTTTATCACATGTCACAAAATGTTTTCTGTGGCTCCAAAACCACTGTCAGGTATACATGTAAAAAATCCAGGCACACACATATTCTTAGCTCATGGCCTGGATTTGGCTTTTGGGTTATTGGTTTATTTCTGCCTGGTAAGTGATCGGCTTCACTTGGCTGCTTCTAAAATAAGGGAAGGTCACTAGGTTTTCTGGAATCATTTTCTGAACTTTACTGGACTGAAGAGCCCAGTAAAAGCAAGAGATGTTTCTATTTTGGATGATTGGGGTTTGGGCCCCTGGGGGCTTCTGACTCCCCCAGGCCATGGGCAATATGAACTGGGTGTGTGCATGGGGTTTCCTTACTTGGTCAAAACAGTAGTTGGGCTGGAGCTATATATAGCACAGTGAGTAGGGCATTTGCCGTGCATGTGGCTGACCCAGGTTCAATCCTCAGAATCCCATGTCGTCCTCAAGACTGCCAGGAGTGTTGTGAGCACAGAGCCAGAGTAATCACTGAGCGCAGCCAGGTGTGGCCCGGAAACAGTAATAAAATCATAGATACTTATTTACGCATAGAGTATTTTCCATTAGCAGGGCATTTTTCACCATAAAGTCAGCATAAAGGAAAATGTGAAACTGCATCATAAAAACATTCAAGTTCCAACCATCCTGATGGCCATTTGGTTCACTGGACATTCATCCTCTTGGCTGGGAGAGTTTTTACTTCTCCTGTATCTTGGCTGTGTTAGAGAAGAAAGTAGAGTTGTGGGGCTCAGGGAAGGCAGAGTATGATCTTCCCTAGACCCCAAGTTTGTTTCTGCTTCATGTGAGTGGTAAGAAGGCAGTGGGGGCTTGGAGGTAGAGTGCTGAAACTAGATGATCTTGTTTCCTTTTAAGTCCCCAAGCCCAGAGTATGGGGAAGGCAGGACGGCACCATAATACACAGCTACTATTGCTGTGGTCTGTCGGGTAAACACCAGAATCAATCATCATGGAAACAAAGCAAAGCAGGAAAATCATAGTTTATTGTTTTATTTATTGTTCGTTGCAAAACCCAGTGGCACTCATGGGCTACTACTGGCTTGTAAAATCACCTCAATGTGCCTTATTTCCAAGCCCAGGTACATGAGCCTGAATCAAAGTCACACATGAAACAATCCAGACCAGGCTAAGGGTGAAATCTGGCAATCTACCTAGTATGGCGCTCGCTGCCTGCCAGAACTACTGTTTTTTATTGAGTACAGAGATTATCCCTGGGTGGGGTAGTAAACCCACCGAGGTTTACAAGTAAGACAGTCTTTGTTTTGGGTAAAACCAAGTTATAAACAAACCAGGGATATACTTTGTTTTAGGCAAAATAAAGTATAACCCAATACTGGCTCTGCACTCAGAAATGACTCCTGGTGATACTTGGGGAACCAAAAGGGATAATGGGGCTTGTACCCAGGTTGGCCATGTGCAAGGCAAAAAACCTACCCACTGTGCTGTTGCTCTGGCCCCATTTTTTGGGTTTTATTTTGGGCCACACCCAACAGTGCTCAGGGGTTACTCCTAGCTCTGTGCTCAGAAATTACTCATGGCAGCCTCAGGGGACAATATGGGATGCTGAGAATCGAACCTGGGCTGACTTGTGAAAGGCAAATACCCTCTATACCATGCAATCGCTCCAGCCCATGTAGTCCCATTTTTTTTTTAAAGAAAAAATGGAGGGACTGGAGAGATAGTATAGCAGTAGGGCATTTGTCTTGCAAGTGGCCAGCCCAGGACTGACAGTGGTTCAAATTCTGGTATCCTCATGCCTGCCGGGAGCAATTTCTGAGCGCAGAGCCAGGAGTAACTCATGAGTAACTCATGCCGGGTGTGGCCCAAAAACCAAAAAAAAAAAAAAAAGTGGAGTAAGAAAATTCAATTTAGCACTGAAATGGTAAGGACACAGGGTGAGAAAGGAAAGTTCAAGAGAGGCTGCCTCTCAAACAACCCCTGCCCACTCTTCCACCCATGACCCTACAGAGAAACGTCTCCAAGTTCCCTTAGTCAGTCATGCCTTGGGTAACCCTGACCTGCTCCTCCCCTCAGCACAAGGATTGGGACTGAACCTCCTTTTATGGAAACAGCAGCCTCTAAATCTGACAATATCTTTCAACTCTCATGTTCCTTCACCAAAGCCAATCTTCCTGGCATTTCTGAAAATTCACCCACTTTATTTATTTATTTTTGGTTTTTGGGCCATACCCAGTGACACTCGGGTTACTCCTGGCTATACGCTCAGAAGTCGCTCCTGGCTTGGGGGACCATATGGGAGCCGGGGATCGAACCACGGTCCGTCCAAGGCTAGTGCAGGCAAGGCAGGCACCTTACCTCCAGTGCCACCGCCCAGCCCCCAAATTCACCCACTTAAAAAAAAAAAATCCAGCTTGCTCTTCAAGCCTTGAGCATGTATCTCGCTTTCTTATCTCTATATCACCATCCTGGAGAAGTCCATATTTTCTCACGAACTCTCTTCCTCCTTCACTCCCTGCATGTCTAAGTTAAGTTTCATTCTATTAAAAACTCTTGCATGACTGGGTAGAGTGCTTGCTTTGGATATGGTCAACTGGGGTTTGAATCCCACCTCTCCGTATGGTCTCCCTGAGTCCCACCAGGAGTGATCCCTGAGCAAAGAGCCAGGATTAAACTCTAAGCATCAGAGTGTGACCTCGAAACAAAAACCAAACAAACTAAACAAAAAACAACTATCTTCACTGGAAAAAAAAATCAAATAACAAAAATAATACAAGGAACACAAAACTCTCCTTAGAATGGGAGGGAAAAGTTGGGTTGAACATGGAAGAAAACAGGTTTCATTCCCCAAAGTAATGGATCTGTGTGGGAATTCGGATGCTGCCCACACCCCACAAGTTCCTCCCAGAAGTTTTAAGTGGTAGGAAGGACCATGCAAGTCCTGCAGTTAACTGGGCAGCAGCACACCTGGGCACAGGGAAGACATCAGTGGCCTTGGGGGTCTGTAAGCAGTGGCTCGGACCGTACTCAGCTCTGAAGATGTCCATGGTCTGGTACCCATGCCTGGAATGAGGAACCCACCCAGGAGTTCCCTAGGCAAAATACTTCATACAATGTCCACAGTTCCAAAGGAACCACCTTCAGTATGGAGCTTTTGAGTAGAGGGAGGCCCAAGGTATAGAGTCTCCAATTCGAATCCTAGGTGAATCACCCCTAATCTCTAGGTGAAAGACTGCTGCCAAAGAGATACCTCCAGACTTCTCTCTGCTTCCACACCAACCTGTCTGAGGAGGAGATGCTGGATCAATGGGCATGCAGAGACAAATTATACCAATTTTCCAGAGCATATGGGACAGCTTCCAGTTTCAGCAAATAAGGAACACTCCTTTCTCAACACCGAACAAACGCTGAACAAACCTGAAACAACACTTCCTCTTGGAGCCCATGAGAGGTGTGGACTAGGCCACATTAGCCTTGGCTGGAGGGTCAGTCACATATGAACTTCCTGGAGCAGACACCAAGCTGGGTCGGAATCCCCAAGTTCTTCAAGGCCTGAGTATTGAATCGTCTCCCTTGCCAATCATGACCCCTACCAAGACCCCTAAATACTGCTTTACAGGCCCTTCCACCCACCTGTACTACAAAAATCCCAGTAACAAACTCCCAAAGCTACATCACTTTGAAAGAAATAAAACAAAATGGCAAGAAGCCGTTGTCCAGGCCAAAATCACTTGTCTGAGTGCAGTTAGTTTTCTTATGAAAAAATATGAGAAAAGAGAACTCAGAACTCAGAGCACAGAGGAGCGTGACAGGAAAAGGAAGAGCATGACCCTTCAGGGAACTGGATCACCTTCCAGGTCAGTGCAGGAAACTGGATCTATTTTCCAGACCAGTGTAGATCTACAGTGATTCTACTGTGTCCCAATGAGTGGTTGGCGACAAAAGCCTCTCTGTCTACAGGGTTTCTGTTCCCATTCAGGGGCCTCTTCCACACCTCAACTTGGTTTAAAGTCTCAATCTGGGATGGCAAACCTGGGACTGATAATAGATTTCAAACACAAGAGCGATGTTGGGAGGCCAATGTTGGGAAGGATACTTTCTCTGCCTGTAGGTGGACTGTGGTCGTTTTCAACAAGCCTTGGTGACAGGCCAGCACTGTGCCTGGCAGACACTATCATTGGTCAGTGAGTGAATGGGACCAATGCTCCTCCATGTGGAGGCCTTTGCTGACTAGACATTGTTCTGGATGCTGACTTCCTGGTCCAGATGAGTCATTGAGGTATAATGTGGCCCCTTCTGCCTCAACCCTGGGGATCACTCTGTACCCTGCCTGCTTGCATGAACACAGAATGCTGGTGGGATTACCCAATTAAGGGGTTCTCTGTCTTTCCTTTTTAATCATGTTGTAACTTTGAACGTCCAAACTGATGTAAAGTGATTTCCTGCCAACCAATATCTAGGTCATAAAGTGCTTCTTCTGTCCACATGGGCTGTAACTATTTCATGTATTCAAATCATGCCCATTTCACATGAAAATAGAGTTCTTCCTCTAGAAAGTCAAACTATTGGGCCAAGCTTTATAGTGAGTAAGGAGGAACACCATTTTGTAAAGCCACATGGCAGGCAGGCTTCTGTTCTGAACAAGCAGGGACACCATTTTGTAAGAACCACACGGCATATGCCACATGCTAGGTTTCCACAGCCTATTTCCATTAACTTCACCCCACGCTACCTGGCCATAATAGGTAACCTATCAGGGAAGGACACAGAGAGAAGTAGAAAGGTACCCCTGGCCTAGACAATAGCCAATCATTTTAAAGATCATCAAAAAGTTAGAACCTCCCTATATCCCTTCCCTATATATTCCTCTTCATATATTTGGGCGTGGCTGTTGGCAGATGGATTAAGGTTTTGTTCAGCTTTACTTCAGTTGTGTGGTTTCGTTCGTTCTTCAACTCAGGACCCTAGTAGTGAGAACAACTGTTGAAGGAGCAAGCCCTGGAGATACACTTATTCCTTTCAACAAGGAAAATGGGGCTCAATTTTTTTTTGTTTGTTTTTTGTTTTTTGGGTCACACCCGGCAGTGCTCAGGGGTTACTCCTGGCGCCATGCTCAGAAATTGCTCCTGGCAGGCACGGGGGACCATATGGGGCACCGGGATTCAAACCGATGACCTTTTGCATGAAAGGCAAGCGCCTTACCTCCTTGCTATCTCCCGGGCCCCAGGGGCTCAATTTTTTAAGAGCTACCTTAGGACTCCACCAGCGATTCTAGCCTAAAACTAGTGATGCCTTCCCTTTCCACATGGCAGTTTATTTTCATCAGCAAACTGAAGTCTGGACCGTGAGGATGTTTATATTTAAAATCACCTGATGGCTAAGGACTTCTGTAAATATCTGTTAGTTTGCACTGTGCTTTTGCCCAGGGCAAAGGCATTCCCCAACTTCCTGTTCCTTTTCACCAAGCCCTTTGACTTGTATCTGACTAGCAACTGGGCTTGAGTCTGGCCCAGTCTGGATGTGGGTAAAGGTGTCTTTCCAAGTACTTTGATGTGAGGCCTTTCTGAAGTGAACCGCAGAGTAGAGAGCTGCTTCCTGTTTGTGCACTTTATGCAGGCATTTTGGCAGGAGTGTTGCACAGAAAGGTTTTTTGGCTCTTTTGTTTGTTTTGGTGCCACACCACATTGTGCTTAGGAGTTACTCCTGTTTCTGCTCTCAGGAATTACTCCTGGCAGTGCTCAGAAGACCATATGGGATTGAACCCAGGTCAGCCACATACAGGCAAACACTTTACTATCTCTCTGGCCCCTGTGTTTTTTAAATTGGCAGTCTAAAACTTAGGAGGGGATGAGGAGTTAATGTATCTAAGAAGTCAGAATTGTAGCTGGCACCTGGAAATCATTCTTGTGGCTAATATTAGGACTATCCTACATTATCTCTTTTCAGAACTAAGCAGGCAGTACAAGTGTTTTTGTTTGTTTGTTTGTTTTTGTTTTTGTTCTTTTGCCTAGCCTTCCTCTCATGTGGACAGCAGATCCATACAGGAGCATTTTCCAAAGCAGACTTGGCACACTGTGGTCCAGCTTATAAAAGGGCCTCAATAAATATTTGCCAGAGAAGTGAGAAATCAATGAAAAAAAAAACACAACAACCAATCAATAGGAAGAGAATGAAAGAATGACAGTATAGGTTATAGTTAAATCAGAGGAGGCTCCCCCCACCCCTGCAAAAAAATACTCAGCCTCAGGCTGTGGCAGACAGACACACACTGGAGGTAAGGCATTTGCCTTTCATGCAGAAGGACAGTGGTTCAAATCCCGGCATCCCATGTGGTCCCCTGTGCCTGCCAGGGGTGATTTCTGAGCCTAGGGCCAGGAGTAAACCCTGAGCACTGATGGGTATGACCAACAAAACAAAACAAAAAACAAACAAAAAAACTCCTTGTAACTAGAAAGGAACAGTCAAACTCCTCTGCATGCCTGTCTGGTTTGCTGGTAGAAGCTTGTTTTGACATCAATGGAGAAATACTGTGAAAAAGGTAAACGTATGTCTAGGTCATCCCAGAAAAACAAAAATAAGACACAGATAGAGCTTCTAAGTCAAAATGAGAGTGGGTGAATAAGGAAGAAAAACCTGACATAATCTATAAAAGACAAGAAAAGCAGAAAGAAATATTTCTTTTTTAGGGGGGCCACACCCGTTTGATGCTCAGGTGTTACTCCTGTCTAAGCACTCAGAAATTGCCCCTAGCTTGGGGGGACCATATGGGACACTGGAGGATGGAACTGCTCGGTCCTTCCTTGGCTAGCGCTTGCAAGGCAGATATCTTACCTCTAGCACCACCTCTCTGGCCCCAGAAAGAAATATTTCAAGCTCCCCAAAGTTTATAGAAATTAGGGATAGGAAGCCAGAGCATTTGACTCAAACACAGCCCACCAGGCTTCAATCCCTATCAATCCAGAAAGCCAGGAGTGATTCCTGAGTATAGAGCCAGGAGGAACCCCAGAACATCACCGGGTATGGCCCAAACACAAAAGCCACATCACTTGGCCTGTTCCAGCCAAACTTTCCTTTCCCTTTGGTAATTACCAGAGTTTTCTCATATCTGGGGATTATTGTTGTGGGGTTTTTTTTCCTGCACAAAGTTCCTTTTATTTTATTTTATTTTTTTAAAGGATCCTACCTGGCAGTGTCCAGGGGTTACTCCTGGCAGGCTCAGGGGAACCTATGGAAAGCTAGGAATCGAGCCCATGTCAGCTACATGCAAGACAAATGCTTTCTCCACTATGCTATTGCTCCAGCCCCCACAAAGTTCCTTCTATATTCCATATATATATATATCTACATATATATATTCATTTATATTCCATATATAAGGCACTACCTTAGTTACAGATTTTTTATTAAAAAAAAAACAAAAACAGTGCTTTTGGGGCCCAGGAGATAGCATGGAGGTAAGGCGTTTACCTTTCATTCAAAAGGTCATCGGTTCAAATTCCGGTGCCCCATATGGTCCCTTGTGTCTGCCAGGAGCAACTTCTCAGCATGGAGCCAGGAGTAACCCCTGAGCACTGCTAGGTGTGACCCAAAAACCAAAAAAAAAAACAAAAAAACAAAAAAACAAAAAACAAAAAACCAAACAAAAAACCAGTACTTTTAATTAATTCGACATAAAATATATTTCATTAATGGATTCCACAAAGAGGAAACACTCTTTTGAATTCATAAGAAAAACTCTCCAAAGTTAAAAAAAAAAGCATTTGTGATATTATATGTTAATGCCAAAGAATCTAATATTATATTTCCTTGTATCCTAGGCTCTGGCTTCAAATTAATAAATCTAACTTACATTATGGATGAATTTCTCCCTCCTCTTTGGGGCTCTTTCAGGACTCAGGGGAATGATGTCAGTTATGCTTTGTATGTAGTAAGTCACCTTTAAAGGGAAGTTTAAATATTTATTCAAAGGCTCTTTGTCACTAAAAATCTTGAGAAAGGGCCCAGAATGCAGATTTTGCTGCTGAGACTCGTGGTGTTTTTTTTTTTTTTGCTTGTTTGTTTTTGTTTTTGTTTATGGTGGTGGTGGGGCACATCTAGCAGCGCTCAGGGGTTCCTCCTGGCTCTGCACTCAGAAATCACTATTGGCAGGCTCAGGGGACCATATGGGATGCCAGAATTGAATCTGGGTCCGTCCTGTGTCGGCTGCTTGGAAGGCAAATGCCTTACCACCCTGCTATCACTCTGGCCCCAGAGTGTTAAATCCCCAGCACCCCATGGTTACCTAAAATGTCACTGGATATGGGTCCCAAACAAAACAGAACCCTAAAACAAACAAAATTACAGTAAAGAAGGGGCTAGAGCGTAGCAAAGTGGGGAAGGCTTTTGCCTATGGGGTGCCTGGTTTGATCCTTGGCATCCCATATCATGCCCACAAACACCACCGGAGTGATTTCTGAGTTCAGAGCCATTTTTGTGTGCCTCCAGGTGTGGCACCAAACAAACAAACGAAAATTCAAAGTTCCTTCCTTAAAGCTTGCAGCACATGTTCTCTATCCTAGAGCATTAAAAGAATTCTCTCCGTAAACTGAAAAAAAAAAAAAGCCATCTTCGAGGCACACCCCATTTCACCAGTCAATAAGCCTTTGCTTATGCTTTGCTTAAAGTTTGGGGCCAGAGCAGTGGTGCAAGCGGTAGGGCATCTGCCTTGCACGGATAATCTAGGATGGACCTAGGTTTAATTCTCTGACGTCCCATATAGTCCCCCAAACCAGGAGCGATATCTGATTGCATAGTCAGGATTAACCCCTGAGCATTACGGGGTATGGCCTCAAAACCCCAAAACAAACAAACAAACAAACAAACAAACAAGCACCCCTCAAGGTCTAATCTCATTTAGATCCTACATTAAATGCTCTGTGCCAGCTCTGAGTCTGAATGCATTGGGGTACCGGTTTTTATTTCTAGGGCCCCCACACCTAAAATAAAAATTTCACACTTAGGTAGAAGTAATCTTTTCTCCAGTGGGTGAGCACCAGCCAGAGAGAGGGAGAAAGAGAAAAGTAGAGACCGGGAGTGAGGGACACACCTGCGCTCAATTGAAGCCTTTGCCCCAGGGGCTCCGACCTCAGCAGGCTGGTTTGCAGGACTGGGGGTTCTGTGCCTCTGGGGTGAGCGGCTTGGGCCTAGCCTAGTGCAAAACCTCGTGTCCCAGCCACGGTCCCTTAGGCTTTGTGCGGAAACAGCTGCGAAGGGCACTGGGGAGTGGGCAACTTGGCACAACCCAAAAGGGTGCGGCTTGCCAACGGCCAAGCAGTGCCCAACTGCAGCTTGCATGCCCTTGGTGGCCCCAACACAGGGAGCAGATCTGGCACCCTGACACAAAGGGGAGGGTGTGGGACCTCCCCGGGTGCCCTTCAAGGTGCCCACCTTCAGGCCTCTTGGCAGGTAACAGCGCTAGCATCTAGGCTTCCTGCTGGTCCAGGCCTCGCCTGCACTCACACAACCTAGACCTCGACACAACCTGGGAGCTGCGGGCATCTCAAGTTAGGGGGAAATAGGGGTGCTTCCCTCTGTCCCCATGGCCCTCGAGCCAGCCTACTGTGCTCCATGCTGTCCTCATGGTCCCCACCTATGCTGCACATGTCCTGGTCGTCCAGCTCCAGGGTCTGCAGGCTGTAGCCAACGTCCTGGCAGAGGACAACCCACCCTGGCAGGTCCATACCTGCTCATCTCCAGATGAAACCTCACCCACCTCTTGCCTAGATACCCCCCTGTAGGCCTAGGCCCACCGAGTGCCCATCACCCAGCTGCATACCCCCATACCCAAGGGCCCACCCACTTCCCCACTTAGACTGCCTATCTCTCTTTGTAGACACACCTATCACATGCCTGGACCCACCCTCTTCCCCATGACTTCATTTTTCCTAACAGCGTAGTATTTTATTGCATAGATGTACTACAGTTTCTTTAGCCACTTATCTGTTGTCTGGCATCTGAGCTGTTCCCAAATTCTGACTATTGTAAATAGTGCTGCAATGAACGTAGGAGTGCAGAGGGCATTCTTGTACTGTAGTTTTATGTCCTATCGTATATCTTTAGTAGTGATCATATGAGATCTAGATCATATGAGAGCTCAATTTCCAGGTGTTTTTTTTTTTCTTTTTTGAGGAATATCCATATTGTTTTCCAGAAAGGCTGGACTAGACTGTATTCCTACTAGCAGTGAATGAGTTTCTTTGTCCCCACTTTCACACCAGCAGTGGTTGTTCTTTTTTTTTTTTTTTTTTTGTGATTTGTGCCAGTCTCTGTGGCATGAGATGATACCTCATTGTTGCTTAGATTTACATCTCCCTGATGATCAGTGATGTGGAACATTTTTTTCATGTGCCTCTTGGCCATCTGTATTTGTTATCTGAGGAAATGTCTGTTCATTTCTTCTCTCCATTTTTTATGGTTAGATTTTATTTTTTTGTTAAGTTCTGTCAGTACCGTGTGTATCATAGATAATTAGTCTTTTATCTGATGGGTATTGGGTGAATAGTTTCTCTTGTTCTATGGGTGGTCTTTGTACCCTAGTCACTATTTCCTTTGAGGTGAAGAAATTTTTCAGCTTAAAGTAGTCTCATTTGTTTATCTTCCGCTTGTTTGAACAGTTGTGTTTCCTCCTTAAAGATTCCTTTAGTCTCAATGTCATGGTGTGTTTTGCCTACATTTTCTTCTATTTACCTTACAGTTTCAGGTCTGATATCAAGGTCTTTAGTACATTTTGATTTGACCTTTACACATGGTGATAGATAAAGATCTGAGTTTTTTGCATGTGGTTGACCAGTTGTCCCGATAATCACTTGTTGCAGAGGCTTTACTTACTCCATTTTGATTTTTGGGCCACACCCAGTGACGCTCAGGGGTTACTCCTGGCTATGCGCTCAGAAGTCGCTCCTGGCTTGGAGGACCATATGGGAAACCAGGGGATCGAACATTGGTCCGTCCTAGGCTAGCGCAGGAAAGGCAAGCACCTTACCTCCAGCGCCACCGCCCGGCCCCTACTTACTCCATTTTGCATTTCTTCCCTCTGTCAAAGATTAATTGATTGTATGTCTGGAAGAACATGAGTAAAATAAGTCAGAGGAAGAGAGATAAAGACAGAATAGTCTCCCTCATCTGTGGGATTTAAGAAAAATAAAAGACAGTATAGTAATAATACCTAGAGACAATAGAGATGAAGGCTGGAAGGACTGGCCACGATATGAAGCTTATCACAAAGAGTGTTAAGTGCAGTTAGAGAAATAATTACACTAACAACTATATGACAACGATGGAGAGAGAGATGCAATGCCTGTCTTGAAGACAGGCAGTGGATGGGGAGGGGGAAGGAAATGGGGGACATTGGTGGCAGGAAAATTGAACTGGTAAAGGGGAGTGTGCGTTTTATGACTGAAACCCAGTTATGAACATGTTTGTAGCCATGGTACTTAAATACAGGAATTATTTTTAAAAAATTACCAACATTTAGAAAAGAAAAATTATTAAAAAGACAAACAGTAAAAATATGTTGGCAGGGTTACAGAGAGAATGCAAACTGTGTGCACAGCTAGTGGGTATAAAAATAAATCCTTGCTTGAATATCACTGGAAAAGTATTAGATATAAATAGACAGAGATAGTTGACTTTTTCTATTTCACTTGGGAACTATATGTAAAGAGAAGGAGATGGAGGACCCAGGATTGCTGAAGAAGCAATGAAAGGCATTGGGCAATAAAACAACAGGAGTCCTCTCAAAACTGTTCCAGTAACATTGGTTGATTTGAATTTTGAGCCAGGCAGATGTGGAATCAAACCCATAACTCCTTTTTGTCAAGCCTGCTCTCCTGTCCCTCTCTCCAATCTGCTGCTTGAGATATTTTTAAACTGTTTGAATGTCTAGACAGTTTAATGTATAATGCTCCATTGTATCTCAACCAGAACTCAAGCTCTGGACAAAACATTCAAATGGCCTGTTTAGAGCTGAAGATTTGGCCCCTTTTGGGATTGCTGGTGGAGTGAGTGTCTTGGGCTAGGTGATCCTGAAGATGCCTAAACCAGAGTCAAATTAATCCAATTTGATGAATCAAAGGAAGAAGTCTGGAGTCAGGGGCTGAGAGCAAGAAGGATGAACTGTATCCTCTTTTGTATAACTGGCAGAGAAAGGATGGGTCCTGGAGGTAAGATAATTAGAATAATGAGACAAAGAGTCTGGAAATCAATTGCCAGCCAATGGAAGGAACAACAGAAGCAGTCTCTGATTCTGCTGTCAAAGATGAAGGAATCAAGGAGGCTTAACTGCAGTGTTTGAAGTTTCTTGGAAGGAACAGAGAGGATGGAGACCAGAGGGCAGTGGGTGGGATTTATCTCACCTGAGACATGACCCCTGACTGTGCCAGGGTCAATGCAAAAGAGGGAAAAATCAATCAATCAGTAAAACATTGATTTTCTTTTATAGTTTTAAACTTACCTCAACACACCCTACACAGAAGTGCTGAACAGCTTGCTGAAAGGACTCAGAAGGTTATTCAGAAGGCTCAGGCTGGAAGGAGATGAACAATGTGTAATCAAAGGATGTCCAGAAAAAGGCTGGATGCTACCGTGTTGTTACTGCACTTTCTTGCAAATACAATGAGGCCTGATTGCATTGGAAATGAATTTCCAGCATGCCGTCTTTGAATTGTGATGCTTTCACTTCCACTCTGCATCTCAAATTGATCTAAAATATATGTGTGCATATACACACTTATATATGCATTTATCTGAGTATGCATACGAATCACAACAGTTAAGAGGCCTGTGTGTGAAGGAATCCCTGTTCTGGTCAGCTACTGAGCAGGGTTGGCTTGTCCAGGTGAGACAAATGTGTGGTTGCTCCTGTCACATGCAGAAAGAACCTGAACCTATTTCTGATATATTTTAGGCCTCTCTGTGAGGAAGGTGTAACTATTGTTCAAAACCTGACACTGGCTCTTCTCTCCTCTCTGCTGAGCCGATCTACAGACCGGGACCCCCACCAGTAAGATGATCTCACTCGACCCACGTGGGCCAATCGAGCTGTGTGATTGGGGATCCCAGAAACATAAAGACCACCACCGGCCATGCTTCTGCCTCTTCTCTCCTCCTCTCTGCTAAGCCGCTCTATGGACCGTAACCTCTCCAAATCCCGTACCCAAAAAGCACGGCTGCTCCGCTTCTTGGCCGCCCTACTTTGAAACCCCTGAATTCCATACCAGCAAGGGGACTTAGGTGAATTCTGTTTATGGGTGATCGTCCTCCCACTGTAACTTTACCTTGTCCTCTCTCTTTGCATCTTTGTTCTCATAATTAAAAAAAAAAGCCTGACACTGATGGTGGCTTTTTGACTCATAGTTCTGCCAGTCATCTTACTCCCTGACTGTGCTGACAGTCGGGGTTCAGTTGCTGTCTTCCTAGGGGTGATACATCCTCCAGGCTGCCTCAGAACTCACTTGCCACTTGGTTCACCTGCCATTCATTCCTGCTGCCCTTTGAGCTTGGGAGCTGACACTGGGACCCCATTTTGTCACCCTCCTTGGGGACTGTTGGAAAGTGTTGATGGGAAAGATGTCTCTGGTCTGTCTCAGATAAGGGGGATGACATTCCTGTCATGGGAAGAGTTTGTGGGAGGGGGGAATATAGACTTCTTTTATGGGTTGTTCCCCACTCATGGCCACATGGGGTCCACTCACGAAAGAGTGAAGAGCCCCAGATCTCTTCCAGGGAAGGGGCAGGTGACCCCAGAGTCTCTCCCTGTCTCTCCCTGGGGGATTTGGAGCTTGAGACAGATATTTTCTCATTTAGCAGAGTTGGGAAACATGGAAAGAGAAAGGATAATAGGGCTATTGACAAGGAACATATGCCTTGTCTGGGTGAGGTCCTGGGTTTGGTCCCTGGCACTGCATGATCTCTTGATGGAAGCTGGTAGTAATTCAAAGCAGGAGGTCAGAAGGAGCCTCTGAGCACTACTGGATGTGTACCCCAAACAAAATATTACATATATATATAGAGAGAGAGAAGGAGAGAGAGAAGGAGAGAGATAATTTTGGATCTAGGAACCACATCCCATAGTTCTTAGGGCTATCTCCTGTCTATGTGCTCAGTGATCTCTCCTGTCTCTGTGCTCAGGATTCACTCCTGTCTCTGCACTTGGGTCTCACTCCTAGCTCTGCACTTGGGGACCACTCCTGGAACATTCAGGGGACCACCTGGGGTGCCAGGATTGAGCCCAAATTGGTTGCATGCAAGACAAATGCCCTACCTGCTGTAGTATTGCTCTGGTTCTTCTACGTGACATTTTAATTTGAACTTTATTTCTCTAGAAGGTTTTATTGTTTGGGACAAGTGAGCTCATAAAGGCATCTTCCAGAAATCAAGTCTGATTCTAATATATTAAGGTGTTTCTCTACTTTGGGATGGAATTCCAAAAATAGTACATATTTTCTTTCTTTTTTTTTTTTACAGCAAATAAGGCATTTATTTCCCTTATACAGCACCATATGTGATCCACTGAGCACTGCTAAGGAGTAGCAGAGTGCAGAGTCAGTAATAAGCTCTAAGTAAATCCAGATGTGAATCAAAAAGAAAAAGTAATACCTTCAAGAAAATTGTTTCCAGTGTAGTGCTCTTCTCTTCGAGGAGATTTAGAAATTCAGAATTGAAACCTTGAGTATAAAAGTATAACCAGAGGGGGGAGATATACTGCAATAAGGTGCTTGTCTTATCCAGCTGACCCAGGTTTCATCCCAGGCACCCCATATAATCCCTAGATTGCCACCAAGTGTTATCCCTGTATGTAGAGCTAGGAATAAGCCCTACACATTACCAGGTGTGGCCCCCAAATCAAAACAAATATGCTAAAAACTCTAATGGAACTCGTGATGTGGCTTAGCAGTAAATACTTGCCTTGCAGTTGGCCCTGGATGTGATATGGCACTACAACAAAAATTGCAGAACAATAAAACCCTTAACTACTTGGTTAAAATAAAGAACTTCAGCATATGATTGAAAATAATGTTGATTTTTTTCAGTTTTCCTTTTTAGTCTTCCTCCTAATTTACTTCTTAATGACTTTTTGACAGGTGTTAATTACACCTTTCTTCATGAAACTCTCATGTATTCTAAAATGTTGGTGCAGTCCCCTTTCTAGTTTCATATGATTTTGTTACCTTTTCTTTTCTTTTCTTGTTTTTTGAACACCCCCTTCACCAGTGCAACATTCCCACCACCAATGTCCCAAATCTCCCTCCCTCCCAACCCACCCCCACCTGTACTCCAGACAGGCTTTCCAGTTCCCTCATTCCTTCACATGATTAGGGTAGTTCTCTGTGTAGTTATTTCTATCACTCTTTGTGGTGAGCTTCATGAAGTGAACTGTAAGTTCCAGCCCTCCTCCCATTGTCTCTGAGGATTGATGCAAAAATAACTTTTATTTTTCTCAGAACCCATAGATGAGTGAGACTATTCTGCGTCTCTCTCTCTCCCTCTGACTGATTTCACTCAGCATGGTAGATTCCATGTACATCCATGTATAGGAAAATTTCATGACTTCATCTCTCCTGATGGCTGCATAATATTCCATTGTGTAGATGTACCACAATTTCTTTAGCCATTCATCTGTTGAAGGACATCTTGGTTGTTTCCAGAGCCTGGCTATTGTGAATAGAGCCGCAATAAATATAGGTGTGAGGAAGGGATTTTTGTATTGTATTCTTGTGTTCTTAGGATATATCCCTAGGAGTGGAATATCTGGGTCGAATGGGAGCTCAATTTCCAGATTTTGGAGAAATCTCCATATCGCTTTCCATAGAGGTTGAACTAGACGGCATTCCCACCAGCAGTGGATAAGAGTTCCTTTCTCTCCACATCCCTGCCAGCACTGATTTTTCTCATTCTTTGTGATATGTGCCAATCTCTGTGGTGTGAGGTGATATCTCATCCTTGTTTTGATTTGCATCTCCCTCATGATTAGTGATGAGGAGCATTTTTTCATGTGCCTTTTGGCCATTTGTATTTCTTTTTTTATCAAAGTGTCTGTTCGTTTCTTCTCCCCATTTTTTGATAGGATTAGATGTTTTTTTCTTGTAAAGTTCTGTCAGTGCCCTGTATATTTTGGATATTAGCCTCTTATCTG
>PVKC010012166.1:0-23976 GCA_004027635.1 Crocidura indochinensis
CCCCCCACCCCCGTGCCTGCCAGGAGCTATTTCTGAGCAGACAGCCAGAAGTAACCCCTGAGTACCGCTGGGTGTGGCCCAAAAACAAAAACAAACCAAAAAAAAAGTAGTCCCAGGATTAGAATTCTGGTCAACTGTGTGCAAGACCAGTGCCTTAGTTCCTGTACTATCTCTCTAAACCAGGAGCAGGAATTTCTGTGTCTACATTCGGTTAAAGGCAAAAATAGTTTTGGGTTGATCAGCCAAAAGTAAAATTCAAAACTAAGACCTATACTTTAAAGACGGGATTTCACCCCTTAGCAATGGCACATCGGTAGGATGTTTGCCTTGCACACAGCTAACCTAGGTCACAAAGGAGTTTGGATCCCCCAGCTTCCCATATGGTCCCCTAAGCCAAGAGCGATTTCTGAGCAGAGAGCTATGAGTAACCCCTGAGCATCACTAGGTATGCCCCCCCCAAACAAAGAATAAACAAACAAACAAAAAAATGGCGTTTCCCCCTTATATTTATTCTTCATTTTTCTGAGGTGTTTACTTCTTTTTTTTGTTTGTTTTTGTTTTTGGGCCACACACCCAGTGACGCTCAGGGGTTACTCCTGGCTATACGCTCAGAAGTCGCTCCTGGCTTGGGGGACCATATGGGAGACTGGGGGATCGAACCGCGGTCCGTCCTAGGCTAGCGCAGGCAAGGCAGGCACCTTACCTCCAGCGCCACCGCCCGGCCCCAGGTGTTTACTTCTTAAGAACCTAATGGGGGGTCAAAGAGATAGTACAGTAGTAGGGCATTTGCCTTGCAATTGGCCAACCCAGAACCAACAGTGGTTCAAATCTCGGCATCCCATATAGTCCCCCTGTGCCCGCCAGGAGCAATTTCTGAGCAGAGAGCCAGGAGTAACCCCTGGATACTGCTGGGTGTGCCCGCCCCCTCCAAAAGAACATGATGCTGTATTTTTCTTGGCATTGTCCAATGCAAAAAAAAAAAAAAAATATTTCATTTTCATCTTAAAAATCACTTTTTGAGTGTAGTTAAAACAATACTTGATGACAAAGACTGGAAACAAATGTAACTAACCTTCCTATAACTACAAAGTGCAAAACTGTAAGGTAGTGTTGAAAAAATAAACTCAAAAGCAAACTGAAACCAAATGCATTAGACCCGAAATCAATCGCTCTTTATTCACTACAAAAACAATGCAGATCTCAAAATGATCCTCTTAATAAGCCTTTTAAACACTAAAGTTCTCTTCTTCACTATTATTTCAAGTATAGCTTTTAATGAAAAAAGTGTATATGCAATAAGAAACAGTATATTCGAAACTTAAGATTCTTACTTTTGATTTTCTTCTTCTTCTGATTCTTCATGCTGGTCAAATAACTCCCACTTAGAGGTTGTTACAGCTGAATGAAAGGAAAAGAGGGATGTAATTCCATAAGGTATAAGTCAGTAATTTTGCAGTAACACCTTAGAAGCACTGCTTTAGAATTTCAGGGGCAAGTTTAAGGGGCATTTGTCTTGCACACACCACCGACACAGATTCTATCCCCAGTATCCCATAAGGTTCCCTGAGACCTGCCAGGTGTGGCCCAAAAAGCAAGCAAACAAACAAACAAAAAAAGATTTTTAGTTGCAGGAGTTTTGGGTTTTTTTTTTGGGGGGGGGGAGGGGAGAATCACACCAGACAACACTCAGGAGCTACTCCTGGCTCTATGCTTAGAAATTGCCCCAGGCAATCACAAAGCAAAACAAGTGATTCGAAAGACCCATTGGGTCTTAGTTTTAAAACATTACAAAACATAAAAGGAACACAACCAATAATTAATTTGTTACTGGCGGTCACAATAAAGCTTTTAAAGCTTCACTGTTGGAGCCAAAGATAGCACGACATTAGGGCCTTTGCCTTGCAAGCAGCCAATCCAGGACAGACGATGGTTTGAATCTCAGTGTCCCATGTGGTACCCTGTGCCTACCAGGAGTGACCCCAAAACCAAAAATAAATAAAAATTAAAAAAAAAAAAAAAAAAAGCTTTGGGGCCGGAGAGATAGCATGAAGGTAAAGAGTTTGCCTTGCATGCAGAAGGACGGCGGTTCGAATCCCAGCATCCCATATGTTCCCCCCGAGCCTGCCAAGAGAGATTTCTGAGCATACTGCCAGGTGTGACTCAAAAACCAAACTAAACTAAAATAAAATAAAATAAAATAAAGCTTCATTGTTTACTATGCTTTTACTCACCCTGTGCTTCCAATTCAGATTCATCAACAGCTTCCCATTTTGAAGGGGCAACTTTAAATATTGGCTCATTCTTCTTTGAATCTTCAGTTGCATCCACTATTGAAAAAAGACAAGTTATTAATCAATCGTGAGTATTAGGGAATGGCCAAATTAAATAGTGGATATTCACCATGCTATTAAAAAAATAAAAGAGCTAGGAAGAGGGACCAGAACAATTACATAACAGTAGGGTACTTGCCTTGCAAGCTGCTAACCTATGGCAGACCCAGGTTCAATCACCAGCATCCCACATGGTCCCCAAAGCCTGCCAAGAGTAAACCCTGAGCACAGCCATGTGTGGCCAAAGAATAAAAGAGCCAGGAGATGGCACCAAAGGCTAAAAAACATTGGTTTTTCAATTCCTAGCACCTACTTATACCAGAACTAACTAGTCCATTAGAAGCACCAGGTATGGCCCCAACAAAAACATTTTAAAAAAGTAAAATAAAAGCCACACATGGACTAGCCATAGTGTAAAGGAACAAAATTATAACCACTCTAATTCTCTAACCTGTTAAGAATCAATTTTTAAATAGCCTGCTATCAATTCAGAACAGTAAGTTACTTCATGTAAGCAAATTAAGCTACTCTAGTTTAAAAAAGTCATTAACTTTTACCTAATGTTTATAGAGCATATACTTCAATAAAAACGTAATTCAAAATGTACTGAAGATAAGTGTACAATTTCTAGATCCAAATGTGATGTAGATAACAAAGGAAAACAAATTATGATTTCAGAAAACTAAAACTAAAGAGAACTGGTGGCCATGGGAATAACCCTGGGATTTAGAACGCCTGCACTGCAATCACAAAGGCAACAATTTAATCCTCAGGGGGATGCCACCACAGGTTCTAAATGCAGTCTGGACGGCTCTGTTGTTTGCATCTGGCAGCTGTTTCTGTGATCCCTGGCACTCCAAGAAACTTTCTGTTGAATTCTCTTCAGCAAGGTATGTAGAAGCATGGGGCCCGAGAGATAGCATGGAGGTAAGGCATTTGCCTTTCATGCAAAAGGTTATCGGTTCGAATCCTGGTGCCCCATATGGTCCCCGTGCCTGCCAGGAGCAATTTCTGAGCATGGAGCCAGGAGTGACCCCTGAGCACTGCCGGGTGTGACCCAAAAACCAAAAAAAAAAAAAAAAAAGTATGCAGAAGCACTATAATTAAAGGGGTGCCCCCCCAGCATGTAACACATTAACACGTCCCCCACATCCCAGCAATGAACACTACAACCAAAATATGCTCAAGCACTGCAATTCAGAATGCGACCCATGGCAATCACCATAGCTAAGTGTGCAAGCACCAAAGTCTGGCATAAGCCCCTGGTATGAGCCCAGGCCATTACAACAAAGGGGAGAGAAATAAACTAATACCAAGATTCTGCAATTACAAATATGACAGGATACAAGATGTACCTCTAATTTCCTGATACCTAAAACAAAGTACTAATACAATGAAAGGTCGGTCAGAAATAGAAAAATATGACCAAAAAGAAAGCCTTTTCACAATGTATTACAGGGTATCTGAATCTTGCAGACTGAAAAAGACTGACTATTTAAACAGCTTTCCAATCATCCTGTGTGGGACCAGAAGAGTCTGGCTGGACTCTGAACTTACGAGGCACTCCATCCAGATCATCATCAAGACTCTTGATGGGGACCCCATCCAGATCATCAATCGGGGCAGCATCAATAGGAATGCCATCCACATCCTCAAGAGGTGCACCATCAAGCTCTTCCTCAATGGGGGCTCCATCAAGGTCATCGGGTACATCCTGGGAACACAAATGTACAACTTTTGTTTTCTTTTGCTTGTACGACTCATTTCAGTACAAAGGTAATCTGCACTCCAGACAAACCTGGTAATGTGGTTGGAAACATGAGGAAAGGTGGACACACATAATCTGACATATAATCACACATAATCTGATTATACCTGATCACCCAGCCTAATAACAAAGAACCAACCATCTGTGTATTATTAAATATTTACTGAGTCTTTTTTACTGAGTATTATTGATCGTCATTATCGTATAAGAGATTGGGGCTATGATAACGGGCAAAAATGAGCTTGATCATTCAAGCTACGTAGCTTGAGTAAAAAGTAAATACAGAGTAATAAGGGGGAGGAAGAAAAAAATCACACACACTCTCAAGACTATGAGGGTATATTAAACTGCTAGTGTGTAATAAGCTATAAAAATTCGTTTTTAACTAAAAAGTCAAAGACTAACATGAAATTACTCTTGAACTGAGATCTAAAGGATCTTATGCTAAGAAGAAATTCCAAAGGGGAAACCATGAACAGATCTGTGGTAGATGCAAAACACTTAAAGAAAAACAGTTTTACAAGGACCATGTGACAGAAGCAGGAAGAACAGGAGGGCCTTGTAGAAATAAGTAAACATGTAAACAGTTGGTAGCTGAAGGAGGGTAGCAGATATAAAGATTCCAGAAAACTGAGGATTGCCCACATCTCCACTAAAAAAACGGAACTAGGCTCTTGTTTCTCTCTACTAACAGAAACGTTCTCATATTATATAATATTCAAATAAAAACAGCCACTAATTTTAGACATAAAAACAAAAACTGAATTCCTACTGGGCTCCAATGCAACAAAAGCCCACTGCTCAAAGATAAACTAGGTGTTTTTCACAAAGAAATGTCATTTTCATCTGTAATATACATTCACAGCATTCTCAAAATAGCAATTTTAAATTAGTAAAATACTCAGTGCCCACCTCTGTTTCCTTTTCTTCAATAATATTTACAAGCCCTAAGAAAATATTTTGCAGTTTGATCAAAAATGGCTCTGGATAAATTGCCCAATCTTCCCATGCTCTGAAGCAAGTCATTACTCGTTGCTAAATATAAAGGAGAAAAAAAAAACATTACTTGTAGTAATATATCCCAACTTTCAGTTCACAAAAATGATAGTGATGAACTTCCCAAGCTAACACAATTTCCTTAATGAATATGTCATCCCATAAAGGTGTATTTATTAAATTACAAGTAAGGTATTTTGATTGGGTTTACTTAACAATAGCCAAGAATGTAATTGGGAGTTTTTACATTGAGGATAAAATGACAAGCTTTAAAAGTTTTTAAAACATGCAAATCAGGCTTTATCTCATGTACTTTATTTATATTTTTGAGTTTTGGGCCACACCCGGTAACACTCAGGGGTTACTCCTGGCTACGCACTCAGAAATCGCTCCTGGCTTGGGGGACCACATGGGACGCCAGGGAATCGAACTTCGGTCGGTCCTGGGTCAGCTGCGTGCAAGGCAAATGCCCTACCTCTTGTGCCACCAATCTAGCACCTATCTCATGTATTTTATAAGTAACTCCCAGCTCCTGGCCCTGCTTTAAAATAAAAATAAGTAAAACATACCTTAAAGTTTTCAGATTGCAAATGGCCTTGAATTGTACGATACGTAGCATTGAGGTCTGAAAATATCTGACATAACTTTGTTTCAAAACTGAAATTCAAATAATAATACTTCAACATGATAGCCAATGAAAAGCCTTCCTGGTCTTAAGTTTACATAATTTTTTTAAAAATCAAGAAAGGTTTAAATCTGAAAACTGTAACTGAACTGTTTTAACATCTATGGTTCATTATTTTTCTCCTGCAAAATTCTCGAGTGGAAATAATACCCAGTTTCCTTGAGTAGTAAGGAATATACATCTAGAACCCAAACTGTTTTATAAAACAGGAAATCCAAACTATTTTATAAAACAGGAAATAAAAGTGACTTGATTCAGGCAAAAACAAACATAACAAAACAAAACAAAAATATCTCAGAAGAACCCACATGCCCAAACTTTCCTTCAGAGTAACAAGTTCCTATAGAAAAATATCCATAATCATAATTCGCTAAATGAATACCACACCACAAAATTATGCCTACGGACTAAGTAAGAATTCTGTGATCAATTTAGTCAGATCAGAAAGTTAGTATGTAAATTAGTTAACACTGTCTTTGGTTTCTCCCTTTATACTGCCTTAATTTTTTTCTGCAATTACAAAAATACCTAAACGCAATGAAAACTTTTTAGCCCTTCCTTTCTATCCCATCATTTATATTTGATCATAAATTTGATCTATATTGTAAAGAAAATAAATATATAAAGACTTTCCCAAACTCATAATTTAGTTTATTTCACAAATGCAATCAAAAAACTTTATAGAGTACATGTGCCATCTATGGACCTATGTGTCTCCTGCATCATTCTTCATAAGATGTAACTTTTATAACTTCACACTGAGGTTCTGTCCACCTTTGGAAAAGTTTGTGTTGTCTCAAAAGCATTACTCTCTTCCTTTCTTAAACTCTCCCTTTCCTACACCTCAGCACTCTTAAAGAACTTTAGAAATTTCTACAAACTACGAAAGCATTCAACTTAATTATTGGGACATGGCAGTTTGTTAATTAATAAAACAATTCTATTTTCTAAACTTTTCAAATTTACCCTTAATATTTTACTTCAGGAATACTGATCACATCATAGCCATACTTACAATTTTCTATAATAAGAAGCATTGGCAACTTTGGCTGAGGAGTTGTACAAAACATCAGAAACCAAATATAATCTGGCAATCTAGAATACCAAGAGATTAACAGAATGGATTAAAATGCTTAAAGTAAGCAAGTAATATATCTAAAAAAGTTTCACACTGTCATTTTAGATCCAGAGGCATAAGGCAAAACTACCTCGTTGACTAATAAAAACAGGAAGAGCTGTGAAAAGCATCATCACCATAGCCATCATGAGGCAGATATAAAATGTGTAATTGGTCAATTCTGTCAACTAACATAAATTTCTCAGGAATGAAAATAAAACTACATAGAACAGATTTGTTCAGTCAGGTTCTTCAAGCAAAAAAATGAAACCAATTTCAATCCAATAGGCAGTCAACTATTACCTACCACTGACTTAGGATTCCACAGAGGAATTCATTTCATACCTTTTTGGGAAGGGGTGTCTTTAAGATGGACAACGACTCAGTAATGCAATCCACTATTTCTTCAGCAGCTTCAGCATTATTAAGACAGAAAACCATTGCATCTCCAATATCATTTTTCCTTGGAGTTAACCCCCGCAAGATTTCTTCTAATTTGTCCCTCTGCCTAAACACAATTTTAACTATAAGCATTTGTAAATATAACTTTCAAATATCATTATATTATTCATGAATTTCTGTTGAAAGGAGGTAAGATGATTCTTAATTAAGACAGTTGCCTTGTATCACTCAACCTGGGTTCCATCTCTGACACTGTATCTGGTCCCCCAAGTCCTACTAGAAAAGATCCCTGAGTAGAGTCAGTACTGAGCTTAACAGAGTATAAACACAACCCCTACCCCCAATCCACTCCTACACAAATGTTTGCCTTGCACTTTGCTGGCCCTGGCTTTGGCATTGCTAGGTTCACCTAGAAGAGAGTACAAAGTTACTCTAAGCACTGCTGGGAACATGTCCAACACCAACACTCTCCCCCACCTCTCCACACACACACAACCATTCTTAATACTACACTGTTGTGGGGCCAGTGAGGTGGCGCGAAGTAAGGTGTCTGCCTCCCAAGCACTAGCAAAGGAAGGACCTCGGTTTGATCCCCCGGTGTCCCATATAGTCCCCCCAAGCCAGGGGCAATTTCTGAGTGCTTAATCAGGAGTAACCCCTGAGCATCAAATGGGTGTGGCTCAAAAAAACAAAAAACAAACAAACAAGAAAAAAAAAAGACTACACTGTTGTTTCCCAAGTATTAGTATTTTTGAAGTTTGTCAGGAGGATACTTCTCTCCTGAAACAAAATGAGATCAGTGATTTTTAGCAGACTTTTTCAATGAGAAGCACTTTCCCCACAAAAGTTCTTGAGTGTACCTTCCTGTTTATTCCATTACATGAAAAACAAACTTCATGTTATTTCTTCTCCTTTGAAGGACTCTGTTCCTTTAGCACTCTTACTCAGCATAGAAGACCAAACCAGTCTCCCAGATCTTCCTGAGAAGGACTAGATAGTATTTTAGGCTTTGTGGGCCAGAGTCTCCAGACTAGAGACTTGACTTCGATGTCACGGCACTAAAGAACTTAAATGTAAAAAAAGTGGCATGTTTAAGTTCTAATACTCTGTACAGAAAAAAGGAGAGTCAGATTTAGCCTGCCGGACAAGTTTGCAAAGCCATGGGCAAAAGCAAATATCAAATAGATTTGGGAATCACACCCAGCAGTGCTCAAAGCTTACATCTGACTTTGCGCTCAGAGAGCTCTCCAGAGTACATGAGCCCTTTAGGGTACCATAAGTGATACTAGGGGCGTAACCCTGGTCAGTTGATTGCAAGTCAAGCACCTTACGTACAGTGGCTCACTCCACACCCAATAAAATATCTTACGTTTTCATCTCACTGAAACTAACCTTAAGCATTAGAGGCTATGCACTGAATATCTAATCCTGTACACTAAGTATTCATTTAGTCAGTTGGGGGGGGGGGCAGAGTCAGGGATTGAACTCTGCCCCATATATCAGAGGCATGCAATCTTCAACTGAACCACATCACCATCTCTTTAAGATGAAGTTAATTTCCACTAACCATACTACTACTTTTTTTTTGTTAACCTTTTTAGAGCAGGTTAAATTTCTATAGCAGTGATGATAGAGGACTAACTGAAATACCTACTTCCATGGTGGCTTATAGTACAAACGCTGGAGAGGTTTACACAGTCAACCATCTCTTCTCATTAATTCACACACAATGAATATTCTTCTTTGTGTTGCAATGAGAAGCAAGAACTCTCAGTGCCCTGAGATAATTTATTTTCTACTACTAGATAAGTCAATCCCACCTAAAAGATCATTACTGATATTTAACAGTAGCAAATGAGATAAGGTCAAAACATAAACTGAACTTGTCAAGGTATTTAAAATGATACAAATGATCATTCTATATGAGACACTCACTAGTTTTTATCTTTTTTTTTTTTTTTTTTTTTTTTTTTTGGTTTTTGGGTCACACCCGGCAGCGCTCAGGGGTTACTCCTGGCTCCATGCTCAGAAATTGCTCCTGGCAGGCACGGGGGACCATATGGAGCACCAGGATTCGAACCGATGACCTTTTGCATGAAAGGCAAACTCCTTACCTCCATGCTATCTCCTGGGCCCCTACTAGTTTTTAAAACATGACGTTGGGGTTAACATCTTAATAAGTCCATCATTATTATTTTTTTTTTTTTTTTAGTTTTTGGGTTACACCAGCAGTTCTCAGGAGTTCCAGGCTCTATGCTCAAAAATCGCTCCTGGCAGACTCGGGGGACCATATGGGATTGCTGGGATTCAAACCACCATCTTACTGCAGGCAAGGAAAATGCTCTACCTCCATGCTATCTCTCCAGCCTCAATAAACCCATTCCTAAAAGCAACTATCACAGCCAACTTTCCTGACTGTGTAAACAGAGGGAGATGAGGATCTTACTCTTCCTTAAGTGCTCCCTTTTTACTAGGCTCCTCTACAAATGCTTCTGTTTCTTGCTCTTCTGACATCCCATGCAGGTACGGATTTAATGGTGGTGGCCTCCAAAACGATCCATTTTTGAACATACGAAAATCTTCCGTCCGCCACTTTGTTGGAGAATCTCCCTAATAAATGATCAGAATGATTTTCAGAAATGTCTAATGCTCTGATCAAACAGTTTATTACATTCTTTGTACTACTGGCACAGCAGCACTCACCAAAACAAAATGGTGTATAATGCCGTAAAACAAAAGAAAATTAAAACAAACAAACAAACAAAAAAACACAAAGAAAAATGGTCTACTACTATTCAGTCAATGAACCAAGTAATTTATTCTACTTGCCTGCAGAATAGAATAAAGCTTCCACCTGTAGTAAACATGAGCTGGTGTCTGGTTTTCAAATAAGAACCTAAAACAAATAAAAATGAAATATTATTTAACTAAGAACTGTGCTTGCCTAGGCAGCACATATATATGATTTAACTAAGGACTTTTACTCTCACTTAGAGACACTTTTATCTTAAAGCTTAAAATACTTTCTTTATAAAGAACATTAACAAACGACACTACTTAATCAACTGAATTAAAACCAGATATGAAATAACCTAAGAACCTAGCTTATCTAGGTATGCCTCAGCGACACTGCAGATTTGCCTCTGGACCACTCAAGTAAACAAACACTCACTAGAGCATCTTGATCCATGATCTGGTTTTCCAGTGTGCAGGAAAAGTTATGTTTATAATATACTATAGTCTAAAGTGTGTGATAGTGTCTAAGAAAGATCTATCTTAATTTTAAAATACTTTCGTTGTTAAAAAATGAATAAATGAACAAGGATGTTATCGGAAAATGGTTGTCAGAAGCCAGTATCTGCAAAGCAGACTAACGCACCGCACAAAAATGTGTACTCAGTAATTTAATGAGTAAAACCAACTCTCATCCCACTGCAAAAGTAAATTCACATGAGGTTGGAATTATAGCACAAACTTTGTTTTACTTGTGGCTGAACCTGATTTGATCCTAAGCATCCTGTAAGGTTCCAAAGCCTGCTAGAGTGATTTCTGAGCATAGAGTCAGGATTAATACCAGGTCTTCCTCAAAAAATAAATAAAAATAAAAAAAATTAAAAAAAATATATATATATATAAAACCTCACTTTAAGAACTTTATTCTCAAAAATACTTTTGATTCCAAAATATAAATTTAGTCATTTTAAATGAATGCACACCAGGATGGTAAATGAAATGTGGTTTTAAACCCACAATAAAACACTATCTGTGTTAAAGAAATTCAGGTTGCTGTTAAAAAATAGAGATGAACCTTGAGACCATTATGACAAGTTCAAGTGTCAGTCACAAAAGCATAAGTAAAGTATGGTTCCAACATTAATGAGAAACCAGAATCAACAAATTTCAAGACACAGAATAGTCACTATACTGATTGTTTAAGAGGTAGAAGAGATGAGAAAAGTTCTGATTGTGGTAATAGCTAGAGTGTGAGTTTACATGCCACTGACTGTGCATGTAGGCTAATATTTTTGGGTGCATACATTTTGCCATAATTAAAAAAATGCATACCTGAACATAGGATTGTTGATTTCTCTGTTCATAATCATAGCTTCAAACATGGGCCCTTCACGTACAACAAACTCTATCATTCGATGTATCAGGGCGAGCAAATTCCTACAACAACAACACAGTTAAAGAAAATGGATTCAGACCTACCACTATATAAAACTATACTTGATCTAAGTTACTACGGTTGTGCAGAAAAAGATTATTCCGCTGACTAATATAGAATTTTACAACAAAAAACGTAAGCTGGAGCATATGTTAATGCCTTGTGCAATAGGAGTAGGGGTAGTGGGGGTGGGGTGGGGGGAAGGTGGGTGGGGGGGACCACAAGACAGCTTCACAGTAATAGATTCCATTTTTAAGTGCCACTTAATTTATTCTCCAAGTGCAAAACATTAATTTATGAATCACAACTAATTGGAAAGCTGCAAATATATAAAATCGGTAACTTAAAGCTTACACATTATCATAGCCATATAAAGCATTGCACACTATCTTAACTTAAAAATAATCCTAACCCAAGTACTTTTGTGGTGGTACTGAAATATTATAAACATGACTGTAATTTGTGAGAATGCAAAACTACTAAACAAGTTTAAGGTCTAATTTAATAAAAAAATCCATCCAACCCCTGTGCTTTCTTAGTACAGAGATAGCAGATGGAGTTTTTATTGAATCTGACCCTTTTACGAGGCAACATCCCTTTGGATCATACTTCAAACTGGTTCCAACAATTCATAAGCATAAGTCTGCCTGTTATGATTCTGTTATGAATCAATAAAGCAATTATGTTGCCAAAGCCTGATAAGAGTCCTTTTCTCAAAATGTTCAAAACTTAAGGGACATGGTGAGCTGCCCTTCCCACTTTCCATTAACATTTATTTTTCAGGCCAACAACACACATAATTTGAGTAACTTTTTTAGTTACAGTCATTTTATTGGCTAGGCTCACAGAATATTTCTAAATTCTGAAGCTGGGTCATAACATCATGAGACACCTTAAGTCGGGACTCCAGGCAAGATTTTTTGACAGTGATTAACACCATTAGGCAAAAATGATTCAGCTTTAGATTTCTCTTTTAGCAGTTCCCTTAAATATAGAGTTGGCAAAGAACAATTGGGCAAAAGGATATTGGCTCTTGGTATAAGGCACACAGTAAATTACACCTCAGCATTCCAGCTCAAATTAAGTTCATTTAACTGCTTGAATATAAATATAGTTATAAAGAGGGTTTTCTGGCTCCCTGGTTCAAACTACATGAACAGTACATTATCTCATAGTGATTAACCTTATTTTTTTTTCACAATTTTCAAACAAACCTACTTAAATGGAAACTAAAATCTCTATAGAGTAAAAAAAAAAATCCTATGAAGTTTTCACAAAGGGAAGCTATATATATATATATATATTAAAAACTATTCACTCAACCTCAAATCATTAAAGCAAAAAAAAAAAAAGCATAAATTTTAAATCTAAATAATAACAATTTTCCTTTCACAGAAGTATTAATCTGCAAGATGCAGCTTTTTGATATCCAAATGAGAATGCACTCTCAGCATACAGATAGCTAATGATATTTTGAAGGGAGGTAGTATAGTTACAATTCAGTTCCAACACTCCCACTGATGTGTGTCAAATAAATGTTGAAGGTAAATTTTAGATATCAAATTAAATACTAGGTGGATAAATATTATACATTCAGAAACTTGTCCTTATTCAGTCAAAAGCAACTTGGCTTGAATATTAAAGATAAGATGAAAAATGGTTTAGAGCAAGTTTAAAACAAAGGTTTCATTGCATGAATCTATACTTTTCAGCAAATATATTACTCAAGTAAGCTGAGCCACATGTAAAACTCCTGCTGAATGTTTTTTTGAAAGCTACAAAATTACTTTCCTACAAATCTTTATCAGTGGGGAAAAAAAACTACAGTTTTAAACAGGCTTGTAACTGCTAAAAATATTTTTAGAAAATTTAAAATTATGTTTTAAAATGTTTATGATTATTTAAAATCAAAATCTGACAATTAGTTACTAACCTGAATTCAAGACTATAAAAGAAATGCAATCACAATCTTTTTCCTTAAGGATTGTGTGTTTAATTTCTTACTTAAAAAGGTTACCTTTTCTACCAGAAAGAAACAGTGTAGTACAAAAAGAGAAAATTTTAAAGTGCATCATTTTATTTTAAAATTGTAATTCTTATTCTGGGCAACAACAACCAAAATACAAAAAATAAAAACATAAAAAAAATATTGTCTCTCAGTTATAATAAAACCACATTTATTGGAGTCGATCGTACCAAAGTCTGGTCAAAAACTGTATACTTTCCCAATCCAGCCCATGATGTTTTCCTGGTCCCCCGCTGCCGCAGACAGTTCAGCTGGTGTTGCTCACCAAGGCCAATGTCAAAGAGAATTTGGTATTCTTTTGTGTTCATTTATTATTCAACCAGTGTTGTGTTCCTGTGTTTGGGAAAAGGCTTAGCTTGACTGAGCAAGAGCATACCTAGAGCATGAATTCTTCTGCTTTAACATTATGTGAAAAAGGAAAAAAAAAAAAAAAAAAGAAGAAGAAGAAAGGAATATAAAGTAATCCCAAACACCTTTGTTAGGAAAAAGTTTCTTGTATGTTCAGGGGCCACAAAAAGAATTTCTTCTTAAAATCAATCATGACAAAAAACAAAACTATACTTTCAATGAGATCTCAAACTAAGGTTGCACATTAAACATAGATCATTCAGAAAACACGAGAAAACATTGCAACATCTAAATTTACTATATATTTAAATGTTTCTCATAATAGTAGAACATTAAACAACTAAATCTTAACCTATTAAATACATTCTAGTACTAATGCTATAAAATTCCTTTATTGATAGCAATAAAAAAGACAAAATTGCAAAGTATACTAAAGTTAGTTAAACTTCTTACATCCCCCCCCAAAAGTACTGGGAAGGAACCATTGCTCAGTCAAGATATTACCTTTTCCTCAACACCATATCTTTTTTTAATTCAGAAGGGGATATTGTCTATATTTAGATCAGTAATAATAAAGAAAAACATGTACCTTTCTGTTGGGATAACCACTTTGACTATGGCTTGCGACAGAGTCTGTATATGAAGTCACATCAGATAATAAACATAGAATATGTGAGTATTGTTAACAAGTAACAAGCAAAAATATACATATGCATTGAAAATACTACACATCTAATCACAAGTCTTGCAGGCAATCACTGCATTTGAAGTAATTATACACTAAGCAATTACATAAATGCAAATGGATGTGTTCAGTGAACAGTAAATGTTCACCAAATGCAGAGAATCAGAACATTCCTGCCAGAATGCACATCAATGCACTGAAATAGGTACTACACTGAGAATTATCAGATAAAGATTTTAATTTGTGAAATAATTAACTGTTTGCCTCTGACCATACAGTTTGCTACTTTGTTCCCAAGCCTTTAAAACCAGCCCTGCAATTTTAAGTGTAATTCGTTCAGAACAGAACCAACCAATTCTTCTAACTTGAGCTTAAGTTGGTTTTATGTCAAATGAAAAGAAAATACTCACCCTTTCCTTTTACTAGTCATTAACTGTTTTATAAGAAAACTGCATATGCTGTCAAATATTCTAACCTCAGATCTTGAAAACTAAATTACCTAACTGCCATCCAAACAGTTTTAACTATTTAGGAAGTTTTTCTAGTTGAAGTCACTTAACCAAATACAAAACATCACTTTCTCAAAACAAAGCAAATCTAGATACTGCGCTAAAGCAAAACTGGATACAATAGTGGACAAGGGGGTGGGGGGTAGGGGTAACGTAAGTGGTCAAAAAATAAATGGCATAACCACAAATAAAAATATGACTGAGTATTTCATTAAAGGGTTTCCATGGGCTAAGGCAGGGAACACATCTCTATTTCTTTAAGAGTTGTCAAACAGAATTACATACATTTTCTATAAATTTGTTGAAAAGAAATGCTAGCACATAAGATTTAGTATTCACAAACAGATGCGACCTATACACATTTTTTAAATTACCTTCTCAAAATCCTCCTTGTTTTTGGGTGGCGGTAACATGGGGGCGTTGGGGTTCTTTAAGCGCTCCCTAGGCTGCGCATTGAAAGGCAGTCCTGATGGGGGTGGGGGGAGCGTGTGCTCCATCATGGAAGGCGGAATGTATATAGGATGTGGAGGGATAGGCACAGCTTTACCCCAGCCCAGCTTCATTTCAAAAGACATTATCATCTTTCCTGTAAGAAAAAATATAAAGGTCACCCTGATAATTCTCACAAGAAAATTAAGAGTTTCCAATCATCTGAATTAACTTTTGTGGTTTTGTCTTTGGGCGACAAGGGGCGATGCTCAGGCTTACACTTCTGGTAAGCCTGGGAAAACATAAAGGGTGATGAAAATCAAAAATACCCTGCCCAGGAGCCTGACAGATATCATGGAGGTGGGGCGTTTGCTTTGCATGCAGAAGGACGATGGTTTGAATCCCAGCATCCCATATGGTCCCCCAAGACTGCCAGGAGCGATTTCTGAGCGTAGAGCCAGAAGTAACTCCTGAGCGCTGCCTGGTGTGACCCAAAAAACAAAAACAAAAACAAAAACAAACAAAACAAAAAAGCCCTGCCCATTATATCATCACTCTGGTCCCTAACTTTGGTTAACCTTTCAATTGCTGGTTCATTATTCTCCTGTAATTTTTTTTTTTTTTTGGTGATTTTTGGGTCACACCGGGCAGTGCTCAGGGGTTACTCCTGGCTCCATGCTCAGAATTGCTCCTGAAAGACAGAGGGGGCCTATGGGATGCTGGGATTCGAACCGATGACCTTCTGCATGAAAGGCAAATACCTTATCTCCATGCTCTCTCTCCGGCCCCTGTAATTTTAAAATCTTTCAGAAGCAAAAAAAATCTGAGTTTTATACACAAACAGTAACATTTTCTTACCATTTAAATTTTTCAAAGCTCTTTCGGCATCTCTTCTATTCATAAAAGCCACAAAACCACAATTTCTTTCTCTTGCTCTTTCTTCATCAGTTCTAGGCCACATAATTTTCACACTCGCTAATGGACCAAATCTTCCAAATTCTTGGCACAGCATTTCTTCATTCATCTATCAAAAAGTGTAAGATTTTCAATGTGTGGAAAGAGGAGAAATTCTATGCAACAGAAACCAAAGCAGTCTTTGCAAAATAAAGGGACTGTGCTAGTGCTGTAACTTCCCATTCAAAAACTACTAGGAAATTGACCCGGGGAGAACCCAGCCTTCAAAGGATATTGACAAATTTTTCCATAAGAGAAATGTCTTTTACACAAGTTTAAGAGTGTAAAAGAATGTACACAAGTATTTAGATAAACACCTTTACCCTTTCTCCCTCTCCTTCCTTTTGAGCTTCTGTACCTGAAATTATCTGTTCTCATGTGATTTCTTAGATACTTAATGACCTTTTTCAGGCAGCAATGATTACAGATTTAAATTAAGGAGGAAATGCTTTTAGCATGAAAAAGAAGATCATATTACTTTATGCTGAACACAACTATTAAGATTAATCCCAACTACTTATAAATTTTGCTTTCTGGCTGCTATCAGTGATGCTAGGGGTCCAATCCAGAGCCACACAGCAAACATTCGACTATCGCATCCTGATCCCTACCCACCCGCCTGCTAAACTACAGAATCAAACCAGAACACCAAAAATGATAATGAGGTTCAAACTATACATGATTTTTTAAAAAAGCACTACACTTGGGGCCCGGGAGATGGCATGGAGGTAAGGCCTTTCATGCAAAAGGTCATCGGTCAAAAAAAAAAAAAAAAAAAAAAGCACTACACTTTAAAAACCACCAGATTCCCTACAACCTAATTAACTCTGCAGTAGATAAGCATTAAAGATAAATCCATAATTTCTAAAGATTATCATCCATTGCTAGTTTGTCCTGATTTGATATGCAGAATCTGCATTTAGTTGAAGCATTTCAAAGAGCTTATTAAGAACTGTAACAATGCAATTGGAACCTTACCAGAATGCCTCAACTTTATACGCTAAATTTAAAGATGAGCTAGTAGATGCATCAATGGGTTTCCTTCAGATTCTTATCTCTAAATTTTGTTTTGTTTTGTTTTTGGGTCACACCCGGCATTGCTCATGGGTTACTCCTGGCTCTAAGCTCAGAAATCACTCCTAGCAGGCTCAGGGGACCAAATGGAACGCCAGGATTCAAACGGATGACCTTCTGCATGAAAGGCAAATGCCTTACTCCCATGCTATCTCTCCGGGCCCCGTTATCTCTAGACTTTTAACTGAATGGCAAAGTTGTTTTCTTCCCCAAATGTAATGCAGGAACCAGAGCAAGCATATGGCTGTCAGCACATATGCTTTAAGAGCATTCCAAGTGGGCTGGACCCCAGTACACCAGTGTAAGTCTGGTACCCTCACACCCTAGCACTGAACCAATTCCTGAACAGCCAGCCCAGTTGGTCTAGGACTGCTCCAGCTCCAGGCCCTCAGGTCAGCATGTGAAACAATATTCAATTGGATGTTCTAAATTACCTGTGGATTAATGTTTCCAAGGTATAAGTTAGTAGTACTTGGATCTCCCACATCATGTGACCCGGGTGCATAATCATCCAGAACTAGGAAAAGGATTGAAAAGAAGTTATAACCTAAAAATTCTAAAATATGACCATTTCTATCAATTAAAAGCAAAAAACTGTATTACCACCAGATGATCGATTTCTTCTTGAAGGTGCATCCACTTTAAAAGTAGAAAAAACAATTCTTAGTTTTAAGAAACTAAGAAATAAAATTTTATCACAAATAAGAGCATAAACATAGTATCACTTACTAGAACGACGCTGACCGTCAGAATCTGACTGCGGCGGCTCAAATCGACTTAACCTGCCTTTTGTTTTATGCCTCTCATCACGCTCTTCTTGAATTCTGTTGAAAATATTTATCATCAGCAGTAATGAACAAATTCTCTTTGTTCATATTTATTAAGTACAAACCGTATAAGAACGTACCACCTTAAATAACTTGAGTAACTAAAGATGAGAGTCTGCAGCAATAGCAAAGCCATGAGCACATTTCTGTGATAATCAGAAAAGTAATGGAATCTAAAACCCACTCTCCAGAGAAAGAGGAAATTCGGCATTAAAACCAGTTTATTTTTTCTTTCTTGGCAAAGTTCAATCACTCCTTGACCCTAGACTGAAGGGAATATTATGTTTCCACTGCAAACAGGACTCAGAACATTAGATAAGTCAAATGAACTGCATTCACAGAATGAAAGCAACCTGGATACTGACTCTCCTATGAATTCCTTTCTAAGCCATCACCCAGAGTTATCTAAAATCGCCCCTTCAGAAACCGGTTACTCACTGGTTACTCTCCAGAGCTACATCTGGATCAGCTCAGTATGTTCGAGGACACCCATTCTCTGCACTATAAAACTTACTGTTTCAATTCTTCCTTGAAGAGCTCCAAATTGCTTTTTTTCTTTTCTTTCTCCCCTTTCTTCAGTGGCTATGAAGGATATGACAAGATATACTTGAAACGTTTAAGAATGAGATCTACATATTTTTTATTAAATATGATTATCACTGGACCCCCCCTTCCTGTTTCTCTCAAAGTAAGGACTATGATTAATCAAACAAATTGATAACCAAGTTACTGATTTTATATCCAAAGGCTACCAATCTTAGAATTAGGAATAATAGAACTGCCATGTGAAGTAATGGTCATAAACAACTACTGAAACCCCCTCTCCAAGTAGAGTGGGTTTTAATGAGAGGATGCTAGATTCAAGCCCAAATATATCTAGCACCTTCTATAAGAATGGCCTTATACTAAGGCATTAAGGTATTGGACTTATCCCAGCACACAGGATTGTACTCTGACACTGTCAAGAGCAACCCAAATCCACTTAAAAAAAAAAAAAAAAAAAACAGCTTTTCTAACACTGTGAATATATACTTTTAATGTTTTACTAGTTAGTAATGAGTAAAGTCCAAAAATGTGCCACACAACAAACATCTTAAGGAACACAATTTTCTATGCTAACTCCCTCTGCAAACGCTGCAGTCATTGACCTGTCTCGGTTCCGAACTTCGTAACAGGATAATCTTGTTATTTCTCATCACACTTACAATAATTAACTTTTATTTTTCAGCTCATTATAACAAAACAGCAAATGTTCACTGCTCACAACACATACCAAAAAATATAATCTACACATACTCTACTTTTCTCATGTAGGAAATAACAAAATTCTCATGTAGGAATTAACAAAATTGAATTTTGTTTTTAAATCATTTAAAACAAGAAACCAAAGTCCCGCTCACAGTGGAAATACAAAATGGATCACAGGCAGGAGTCAGAGCGATAGCACAGTGGTAGGGTGTTTGCCTTGAACGCAGCTGACCCAGGACAGACCTCAGTTCAGTCCCCAGTGTCCCATAGGGTCCCCAAGCCTGCCAGGAGCAATTTCTAAGCACATAGCCAGGAGTAACCCCTGAGCATCACTGGGTGTAGTCCAAAAATAAAATAAATTAAAAAAAAAAGTATCACAACAGTGCCATCTTTGAACAGTTCAGTGAGACTTACAGGTTTTTTGGTTTCTATCACAAGAAGAGATGGTGGTCTTTCATTGGACGACTGATTTGGAGGATTTTTCTGATCAGCAAATCTCGAAGATGGCTTATAGATTTTACCTCGTTTTTCATCTGTTTCATGTTCTTCTGAAATTCAAAATACTAGGTTTCAAAAATCATTACTTATTATAGGATTTTCTTTTACTATTTTAAAGATAAAAATCATAGAAGGCTTTCTTTACTAAGCTTTTTTACCACTGACTCAAAAAAAGGAAAAAAAAAAAGAAGTTAATTTGCTTTTCTTCCCAAAATACTAATATATTCATTTAAGAATAAACTATTGGGGCCGGGTGGTGGCGCTGGAGATAAGGTGCCAGCGCTAACCTAGGACGGACCGCGGTTCGATCCCCCGGGTCCTCATATGGTCCGCCGTGCCTGCCAGGAGCGACTTCTGAGTGAATAGCCAGGAGTAACCCTTGAGCATCACCGGGTGTGGCCCAAAAACCAAAAACCAAAAAATAAATAAATAAATAAATTATAAACTATTAAGTATATCTAAATTTTTTCACTACTCTGATCTGAAAACTAGAAAGTTAGTATATCTTTCTATAATGAACCAGGCTCCAATTTTCATTGATTTATTAATGAATATCACCACTAGAGGGCACTAATAGAAAGGAAGTATCAATGCTAAAAGCAAAACCGCGTTCATAGTTATCTACAAAGTAATCACTCAGCCAAGACACTGGTTTGCTCAAGACTGATAAATACACTTACCTTTAGCTGCATTCACGACACCTCCACGCACAAATGTTTTTACTTTATTACCATCACTGCCTTCAAAAGCAGCAAGAAATTCCTCATAAATTTCAGCCGCTGCCTTTTCATCCTCCTGAGTAGAAAATATAAAAATCAATATTGTAAAATGGTGAAACTTGTCAAGGAATAATTGAAACAAAGCCTCATTTACTGGATAGCAGGTTAAACAATGCTAACAGGTGATAGTATCTAATCCTTGGCAAAGCAATTCTAGACATACGAAGGCTGAAACTAAGAGGCTTTGCTCCTATATTAGAAATTTAGAAGAACTTTTCAAGACAATTTGATGATCAACCTGTATGACAATTTTCTAAAGCAGGGGTCCTCAAACATTTTAAACAGGGGCCCAGTTCACTGTCCCTCAGACCATTGGAGGGACAGACTACAGTAAAAACAAAACTTACGAACAAATTCCTATGCACACTGCATACATCTTATTTTTGATGTGAAGAAACAAAACGGGAACAAATACAATATGTGGCCCGCGGACCGTAGTTTGAGGACCACTGGTCTAAAGAAATGTATTCTATTTAAGTTTATGATATTTCCTGGTCATAAAATGTCAGTGAGAGTAAAAAATTCCTTTTCAAAACTACCAAAACATACACATTAAAAGTGGAAGCAGCAGAGCGAGAGCTATAGTACTGTAGTCAGGGTGCTTGCCATGCACAAGGCTGAACTGCATTCAACCCCAGCACCTCATATGATCTCCCAAACCCCATCAAGAAAAATTCCTGAGTGCAGAACCAGGAGAAACTCCTGAGTATGCCATATGTGGGCCCAAAACTAATAAATAAATAGAAATTGAACCAGCAAAATCTCCAGTTGCTATTTTTTAAAAGTGTAACTATTCAAAATGCCCTCCAAACATGAACTGAAAAGACAAGTAGGAATAGGAAAATAAATGCAATGATATATAGAAAATTAGTATTCAATAAAAGAAGTGTCTCAAAACAAGGGGGATTAATAGATGGATTTTTCTTCTCTCTTTTTTTTTTTTTTTTTTTGGTTTTTGGGCTACACCTGGAGGCACTCAGGAGTTAACTCCTGGTTCTGCACTCAGAAATCACTTGCGGGACCATATGAGATGCCAGGAATCGAACCACCGGCTCGGCCACGTGCAAGGTAAACTCCCTACTGCTGTGCTATCTCTCAGGGCCCAATAGATGAATTTTTCTATAAACTATGTTGGGTAACATTTATTTGAAAAGACAAAAACAAACGAATTATTTTAGATAGATCAGGAGCAATTACCAACAAATTTCTGTAATGAAACAAGCATTAGAATAAAGCACAAAGAAGATCATTTGTAAGCCATGGGGAAAAACTAAAATACCAAAAATCACAAAAAACGGGTTTATGCAGCAACTGCTTCTCAATGCATAGAACACGAACACGAACACAAACACCAACATGAACACACACACACACAATCAAAAAATAAAACAGTCCTTTAAATATCATGTCAAATACTTAAAGGATTCTAAAAATAGAAATAAGCGACAAAGAAAGACTGGGTAAATTAGTAGACTGTTTGTGAAACAAATACAAATGGATCAACCTTGTAAGAGAAACACAAATTTAGAGTCAGTGTGGTAATATAATGGCAGGGCACTTGTCTTGCATGCCAAAACCCTATATTTAGATTTGATCACTGGTATCCCATATGGCCAAGCCATGCAAAGCATATTTCCTGAACACAGAGCCAGGACTAAGCACTAAACACTACGACTGGGTGTGGCCTAAAACAAAAATAAAGCTACACTGGGATGTCATTTTCATTTAGCAATTGGCAAAGCTTCAATAGCCTTTGCTATTAAGGCTATAGGAACACCCCTCTTTTTTGTGGGCCCCCACATCCAGCTTTGCTCAGGGCTTACTCCTGGCCAGCTCAGAGGACCATATTGAATCCCAGGAATAGAACCCAGGTTAGGCAAAACACCTACCCTATGCTATAACTCTGGCTAGGAAATTCATCTTTCATATACTGCTATAGCAATGAAAAATGGCCTAGCACTTGGAAGATTGACTTTATCCAACAAAACTACAGTCATACTTTCACAATACAATCTTATCTCACTTACATGAATATATACCAAAGAAAGACATACTGATAAAAAAAAAAAGCCATGTCCAACACTATTCACAACACCACCATTTTCAATGGCAAGAGCCAAAACCAAAACACGAACGTTCATAGAATCTCAGTCAAAAATACTATTATATCTACAATTATTAATATGCCAATATATTTGCAGAAAGTACTAAAGTGTAAAGCTAAGTGAAAAGATCAAGGCAGAGAAAGGTGTACTGTACTTGTCCAAAAAGGGAGGGGGGCCTTAATACAATTATTTATGTTCACGAGAATAGCCAGCATTGACAAAGAAGAGACAAAAGGGTGTCCAGAGGCAGAATCCTCTAGAACACCTGCCATTATGACTGACTCAGATATGAGAGCTATTCGTATCATCAGATTAAGTATCTTTGAAAAACATTTTCCTATAAGACAAATATACTTATTGCTCCTAGAGACACAGATTTCCAAAACAACAGCATTTAAAACATTAAATGTTTTAAATCCATTTAAACATTACCTTTTTCTTCAATTCTTCTTGTTCCTTTTTACTTAAAGTTCGCTTAGCTGTACTCATTTTTCCAATACTGAATGCTTTCAGTTTGTTTTCTAGAACAGGCTGTGAAAACAAATGCAAAACGTTACTGTTACATGCATTTCCCCCCCCCCCTTTTTTTTGTTTTTGGGTCACACCCGGCAGAGCTCAGGGGCCACTCCTGGCTCTGCGCTCAGAAAATGCTCCTGGCTGGCTCAGGGGACCATACAGGATGCCGGGATTCGAACCACCATCCTTCTGCATGCAAGGCAAACATCCTACCTCCATGTTATCTCTCTGGCCCCTACACGCATTTCTTTTTTTTTTTTTTTTTTAATTTCTTTTGCAGTTTTATTGCTACTATAGGCATAGAACAAATTGGGCCTATTTTAAGTACATAGCTGATGTTTCCACATACATAAATATATTCCCTTGAAGTCATAATAATTAAGATAATAAATACACTGCTGCACCCATAAATTTCATCATGTTCCTCCCCTTTGATTCTTTCCCCAGCATCACATTGCTTCCAATCTGCAATTGTGGCATTCCTAGGGCACCACCTTTTATGAGAACTAGTT
>PVKC010012167.1:0-24009 GCA_004027635.1 Crocidura indochinensis
CACAGGTTGCCGACCACTGCTTTAGACGGTTCCACAAATTCTTTGTTCAAATTTGATTCAAGTTCTTTGGTTACACTTTTATTTTCCACCTTCTCAAATATTTAACAATTTTATTTTGTATAGTCATACCCACATTAATACTGATGTCTTTTATAAATGAGGATATTTTCCAAGGGTATTTTCCACACAGTATATACTCAATGTCATCACTATATTGTCTTTGCAAGTTGTCTAAAAGAGTCTTTTCTAGAGGGATGGAAGACTGTGGTTACCCTTATATCTGAAAACCAGAAAATGGACATTGTATTGGTAGAATCATCACCTTTCACCTGCTCTCCAAAAAAATTTGAACTTCACCATTGACACTATCTGGTGATGCTACTGATCAGCTCGGGACCTTTTTGTTTCAACATAGGCTTATCTTGAGGCACAGGGATAATTCAGGGGTACGGACCAGGCTGAGAACAATGTGGCATTGCCATTTGTGACTCCGAACACTATACAACTAAAGTGTATGAGAACATAATCAAGGGTACACCCCCTTCATGACTATAAAGGAAAGGAGAAGGGAGAAGTTTTTTCCTGAACTACATTTCTACATTTTTACTCCCACCAGCCTAGATCAAGCCATCATCTCTGGCCTAGTTTCTAACACCTAGTCAGATTCCCCTAAATTACCTTTCACCAGACAAACTTACTTATTTTAATTTTTTAAGTCTAAGCCTAACAATTTTATGTCTCTGCTGAAAAGTTTTCAGTAATTTCTTATACTTGAGATAAAGGTAGAAATTCATGCACAGGCCCACATGATCTACCTCCATACGGAGGCCCTTCTCGCCTTGGCTACCTCCGCACTGCAGGTGTATTTGGATGACTTGTCAATGTCAAATTTGATTCAGTTTATACTTGGGTGGAAGCTCAAATGCTTGCATTTTATGTCCATACAAAGAAAAATTAGACCACAGAAATAAAGTATTTCTATTTAGCAAGAGATGAATAAACCTTGAAAATATGCAACATAGAAAAAGATACTCATAAGTATAGACTGTTATATGACTCCATTTACATGTAATGTCCATAGACTAGGCCTACATACAGACTACAAATGAACTAGCACAGGAGTGAGAAAGAAGGAGCCCTGGAGTAATGAAATCTGAGGTCTACTTCTCCCTAAGATGATCTCTCTCCTACTTACTTCCTCACCACAGTAACTGGCTCTGTTTTCCTTGCCTTGAAAGATATTTGTCAAAGGGCAAATCCTATTCTGCCTGCAAGGCTGAACTCAGAGTCACCCCATATGTACCTCAGACCAAAACATACTGAATTTTCATGGAATGTGTTTACCCTAATTACTCATCCTTGAGCCAGTGTTACAGAATTGGAGGGGGTTGGAGGGGAAATGATACCACCTATAAACACTTCAGAACTAAAATGATTGGATATAGAATATAAAATAGGTGCTTTTACAATGTTCAAAAAACAAAAACAAAAAACCAAAGGAGCAATAAAGCAAGTAGTGAAGGCATCTCAGCAAATTCTCCAAAGGTTCTTGAAAGAATAGCACAGGTTCATGGACACTGTTAACAGTCAACCTGCACAATTTCACACCAACACTTTGCTTGAGCCCAATTAAAAATCCAAATTTCACACAGATAAAGGCTACTAGATAAAATGTGCAAAAGCATGGAGAACTTTCAACAACAACAAAAAAAAGGCAAAAGTACCCAAATGCATTCTCCTTTTTTACTTTGAGGTACAACTAGAACAGCCAAACCAGCACAAAAGTTAGTATGTACTAAAGACATGGCATGCTCAAGATAAAAAGAGTACACATTATTTAACTCAGGAAACCTAAAATAATGAATAGATATATACAAATTCAAGTTTCAAATGGGCAATTGTAAGCTCAAAACTGTGGGCAAGGTGATACAATTAGAGAATGTTCTTAATGAAGTTATTAGATAACCAGAAGACAACATCTACAGAGACAAGAAAAATGGCATCAGACTGTACAGCTAAAAGTTGTTCCCATCTCATGAGTATCCACTGGGTCTCTACTCTTTAGGTCCACTCTGCTATTTAAAGACTTCCTAAACATTCACTTATCCATCTTAAAAATATCTATTGAGCCTACATCAAAGATGCATTAGAGACAGTCTGAAGTTCAGAGATTGATTTGAGTTCTTAGTCCATTAGGGCCATGATAAGCCCTTATTACTTCAACATTACCCACCCAAAATGGCTGTGATCCAATATAGCGCTTACAATTTCCTCAATGCTTACAGTTTCCATGATAAAATACCATGGTCTTATCTTAATGCTCCAATAGCTCCTGAACCGATACCCAAAGATTTCTAAACAAAAAGAAAATACTGAACAAAGGACACTTTTAGAGTTTTTACCATTATACTAAAAGCATAATAAAATGACTCTCAACTTACTATGAAAATTTCTAAATATCAACCCTCAATTGTAGTATATAAGAAAAGTAACATCATTTAGCTCACAGGTCACATGAGTGTCACTGAAACTGACTAGGTCTCCATGTCAATGTCCCAGGACTTCATGCCAGCGCCCCATCCACTTCCACCACCCAACTGAATACATACACCTATTATCCATCTACACATCATAATTAAGTGCTGCTAACCCTTCAGTGTTTACCTCTAAATCATGTCTCCTCAGGACTCTCAAATGAAAAGGTTCCCTCCCATTCCCCAAGAGACACCTGCCTATAGGACATTTAGGGACTGTCAAAAACTTGTAAGTTCTACTGACATCCTGAAAGCACAGGTCAGGGATGCTGTTAAGCATGTCATGAGACACAGGACAGCTACAAGAAAGAACTGTCTGGTTCAAATGTTAATAGTGCCAAAATTCAGTAACCCAGAACTATGTCAACAAATTTCCCACCCCAAACATCGTCTAAGAAGACCCACAGTCAACACCAGCCTAACCATAAATTATTTATGCAACCTGGCATTGTATAGTACATTTTCATGTATCTGTGCCTCTTTTCCCAACCTAACCATGGAATTCTCTGCAAGGTTAAAATCATATTGGTAATACAGGGTAGCAAGGAGGGAGTTGATCTTCATATTGTCAGTCCCACTGCTAGACTGCCTCTAGCTAATTTTTCAACAGCACATTTAATACATTATTTTTAGTCTGAATTTCAAAAACAAAACAAACAAAATGTCATATTGAGTTATGTGAAGCTGTAATTTAAGAAACAAATTAGCATAAAAATGAAATAAAAGATGAAGGTCCTTTGAATTGATTGTTATTTCCCGATGACACTTACCTTTTTTTTTGCAGGTTTTTGTTTTGTTTTGTTTTGTTTTGTTTTGTTTTTGTTTTTTGTTTTTGAGTCACACCTGGGAGCACTCAGAGGTTACTCCTGGCTCTATGCTCAGAAATCGCTTCTGGCAGGCTCAGGGGACGATATGGGATGCTGGGATTCGAACCACTGTCCTTCTGCATGCAAGGCAAACACCCTACCTCCGTGCTATTTCTCTGGCCCCATTTTTTGCAGGTTTTTAAAATTCCTTTTTTTTTTTTTTTTTTTTTTTTTTTTTTTTAAGTTTTTGGGTCACACATGGTAGCGCTCAGGGGTTACTCCTGGCTCTATGCTCAGAAATTGCTCCTCGCAGGCTCAGGAGAACATGTGAGAGGCCAGGATTCGAACCACTGACCTTCTGCATGAAAGGCAAATGCCTTATCTCCATGCTATCTTTCCGGCTCCAGGTTTTCAAAATGGTTTTTGAAGTTAACATGTGCATAATAGGGGGAAGATAAGAAACATGGGAGAGGAGGAGGAGATAATACATAACAGTTAACTCAAATGAAAACCAAAATTTCTAAAATGACCAAGGAGGCATTATTCCTCAACAAGGTTTTATAAGACATATGGAGACTGTACAGACATATTAGTTGTTGTCCTGGGATCTAAAAGGTATGGGTGTCCAGATGTGGCCTCTAATGTGATTAATACATAGGAAGGGGGCAAAAGAAAGGATCTGCCTACTAATGACTTCCAGGAAAAAAGTGACAGTCATAGAAAATGGAAAATAACAAGAAGCAAAGAACAGTCAATATTTACACAGTTACACTTGACATGACCTCCTAGATCCTTTTTACTTACACTACTACCATTGTATTATTAAAATCATTGGTTATACATCATGCTCCTTTATACACCATGAATATTTACCATCTAAAACGGTGACCAGAATACAAAAACGGCCCACAGATTAGGAAAATTATTCACCTGATATCTATCTGAAAAGGGTGTAATATTTGAGAAATATAAGATACTGGTGAAGTGTAACAAGAAAAAAAATCTAATATCATCGAAAAATTGGAAGAGCTGAACACAAACTTCCTCAAGAAATACAGATGGCCAAAAAGCACATGAAAAAAATGCTCCATATCATTAATCATCAAAGAGATGCAAATCAAAACAATGAGATATCATCTCACACCACAGAGATTGGCACACATCACAAAGAACAAGAACAACCAGTGCTGGCACACATGCAGGGAAAAAGGGGACTCTGATTCACTGCTGGTGGGAATTAGTCTGGCCCAACCTTTTGAGAAACAATATTGACATTCCTCAAAAACTACAAATTGAACTCTCATATTATTGATGAAATGGCAGTTGGACTTGGACACGCCCCTTGGATAATCCCACTGTAACAACAGTTGGAACTGGACATGATCCCTGCCATGTTGGTCAAAAGGAAAAAAAAGAAAAACTTGGACATTTACATTTGAAGGGGGGCCCAAAATAGTGACCAGAGCCACATCTACTGGTCTGCAAGGGAGCATACGTGGCTGGAGATTAAGCATCAGCAAGATGCTGCCTGCTTTGTAACTATCCCTCTATCTTTCTTGAACCCAAATCTACAGGCCTCCTTGGCTCCCTCTAGCCAGTCTCTCCCTTTCTCCCCTTTCTCCCTCCCCCTCTCTCTCTGCTCTCTTTCTTCCTCTCTCTTTCCCCTCCCTCTCTCCTCTCTTTCCCTTCTCTTTCTTCCCCTCCCCTCCTCTCCCCACCTCTCCCGCCACTCACTACAAATTGGCGTCTCTGGGTAGGCACAAGACCCCACCAAGCAGCTGTACCCGACAAACCCCTGTGAGCCTTGCAGCACCTGGCTCTGGCAGCCTTGGGCCTCTGCAGCTATCTGCAGCTAACTAACTGCAGCCTGGAAGACCTTGCAGATAACTGCAGTAATCAGCAGATAACTGAATTCTACACCATATGACCCAGCAATATCACTCCTCAAAACATACCCTACAAGCTCAAAACACAATGTAAGGAAGGCATCTGAACCCCTATGTTCATTGCAGCACTACTCAAAATAGACAGAATTTGAAAACAACCCAAGTGCCAGAGAACAGACTAGTGGATAAAGAAACTATAGTAAATCTACACAATGGAATACAGAAAAATGAAGTCGATTTGTTTATACATAAAAGGATATTGGGAGTACTATGATGAGTAAAAGGACTCAGGGGGAAAGGAATAGACATAGAATGATCGCATTCATTTGTGAGATAAAAAAATAAAAATAATATGGTAGTAGTATCCAGAAACATTAGAGACAAGGATTAGTCCATTGTAGGAAGCTTGCCATAAAGATGGGGTGGAATACAGTTAGTTAGGGCAAAGAAGGGACCCCTATGACAATGACCTGAGTAAAAGATCTCTCTGGACAAGAGCTGGGTGCTGATAGGAGATAAATTAATATTCATGATACTCCGCCAGTAACAATATTGCAAACCACAGTGCCTAAAAGAAAGAGAGAATCAGAAGAGAGAAAGAGTGACAAAGATATACCATAGTGGTGCAGTGGGGGCGGAGAGGAACAAGAGGAAAACTGGTGGTAGGAAATGTGCCCTGGTGAAGGGATGGGTATTGGGGCATTGTATGACTGAAACTCAATCATGAACAACTTTGAAACTATGTCTCCCACAGTGATTCAATTAAAAATATTAATTAAAAAATATATATATATCAATGTGAAACTCACTACCGACCATCTAGAAATAAAAAGAAGAGGTTTTCCTATTCAAGACCAGTGGCAGTAGGCATATACAGATCAAGTTCACTTCTCACACAAAAAGAACAATGGAGATGGCAGCTATTCTACCCTGGAAACTCAAAGTGTTTCAAATTGTCTCTTAAATTTCTACTGAAGTTGTTTCTTTGTTTGTTGTTTGGGGGTCACACCTGGCAGCATTTAGGTGTTACTCCTGGTTCTTCACTCTGAAATCGCTCCTGACAGGCTCAGGGGACCATAGGGGATGCTGGGATAGAACCCAGGTCAGCAGCATGCAAAGCAAATGCCCTATTGCTGTGCTATCACTCTTAATTATACTCTACTGGAGTATTTTAGTGGCATCTTCTAGAATATTCAAAACAGCCATTCTCCCAGTTTTCAACATTATTTTTCTATATAGTTCAGACTATGGGTTTCTGTCTTCATCCAGATAGATATACTTGTCCTTGTGGCTTACCTATCAATATTTTTTGTATTATACTCAATGACTCTAGGATAACCTATATTTTCTGTGCTCATCTTTTCTCCCCAGATTATGTACTATTTGTGGGTGAAAAGGATCAGCTCAAATACTCAATATACAACTTGAAATGACTTAACACTGCACAATAAAAGGTTTTATAAACAAATGAAAACTAATCCAAAAATATGTTCGCTAAATTTAAGTACATCTTACTAGTTAATATATGAAAGGGCAGAAAAATCTCTTCTTAACTTTAAAAGGGTTAGACTTTAACTATGTAAAGTTCTTCAAAATGGAAACAGTAGTCCCTAAGAGAGCACATCAAAACTACACCGATCAGATCCATGTGACTACAATAAAAAACATATGTTGGTAAGGATGGACAGAAATGGGAACCACATCCATTGTTAATGGGAAGGTAAAAATTAAGAGCTGCTTTGGGAAACATTTTGGCTGTTCTATAGAGTTAACGGAATTAATATATTTTGATTAGTAATTTACTTATCATAAATGACAGTACAACCGTAAGCTCCTTTCAACTCCTTCCGACTGGTTTTATGAGTGGTCAATTGCCATTCAAAGCTCTATGCTAATTAATATAATTTTCAGAGGAGCAGCAAGTTTCAATCCCTGACACAATGTCATGAACGATTAAGACCATATTCCCACTCTGTGGAAGACCCAGAAAAGAAAAAACAAAAACAAAAACTCAAAAGCTATGCAGGTTGCATTGCTTTGAGATTTTGGTTAGCTTTGTTTTGTTTTTTAACAGCTGAATGGATTGCAGCACAGGCAGCTGACTTTAATCATACTCTCATTTACCAAATATCACTGAACTGACCTGTCTAGCAAGTCACCTGAGTGACTCTCAGCCCTCCATTCCCAAAACTACTAGATCACAAATGGCAAAGGGTCATTCCAGATCAGGGCCATTACAGTGGGAAAGGGAAACTGATTTCTCATAGTTAGAAGCCTTTGTTCTCAGAGGCAGCCCACACTCCATTCCTGGCTTCAGGACCTCTGAAATAGTATTGGCAGAGGCAATAAGGTCACTTATGAAGACAAATCCAGACCCTGTTACACCCTTTAGTCTCACACCCTTCCCCAATCAGGGGTCAGAGGGAAACCCCTCTGGGTCCTGCCACCTCATGAGCCAACCCCAAAGAACCAAGCCCCTTGATAAAAATAAGCTGTCTCAAAGGAAACCAGATCCAGGGGACCAACTAAACTGCTGAATTTTTCAGGGCTAGTCCAGTCTACAAGTTATGGGGGTTTCTTAGGGCCAGAGTAGTGGTGCAAGCAGTAATGTATCTGCCTTGCCCATACTAACCCAGGACAGACCAAGGTTCGATACCCTGGCATCCCAGATGGTCCCCCAATCCAGGAACGATTTCTGAGTGTATAGTCAGGAGTAACCCCTAAGCATCACTGGGCGTGGCCCAAAAACAAAAAAACAAACAAAAGAGTTATCAGGGGTTTCAGCTGGAGCAATAGTACAGGCAGTGAGATGTTTTCTTCATAAATTGTTAAGCAGGGTTTTATCCTCAGCATCTTATATGGTTTACTGAGCATTGCAAGGTGTGGCCCAAAAGTCAAAAAATGGAAAATAGGGCCAAAGAGATAGCTTGGAGGTAAGGCGTTTGCCTTGCATGCAGAAGGATGGTGGTTCGAATCCCGGCATCCCATATGATCCCCTGAGCCTGCGAGGAGCAATTTCTGAGCATAGAGCCAGGAGTAACCCCTGAGCACTGCCAGGTGTGACCCAAAAACCAAAAAAAAAAAAAAAAAAAAAAAAAAAAAAAAAAAAAAAAAAAAAAAAAAAAAAAAAAAAAAAAAAAAAAAAAAAAAAAAAAAAGGAAAATGGAAAATAAAGTAATCTGGGGTTTGCTGGAAGAAAGAAGGCCATCTAATCCCAGTTCAACTTTCAGTCCCACAGAAAAGTTGTCATCTGAAAAGGAAACATTAAATTATTTTCCTAGGTTGATAAATTGGGGGTGTGGGTGGAAACAACCAGAAAAAAGTAAAATAAAAAAAACTTTAAATTACTATAATAATCCAGTCCCTAGTAACCAGACAGAGCAGGCAGGCAGACTTAGATAAACCCATTCAGAGCAAGGCAGAAGAAAGAACAGTGCCTTAAATGGTGAACTCTGCTGCAGTTAGAGAAATAGGCTTTTTAATCGCCAGCTCCTTCCTCTTCTTTCTGGTCATTCTGACCACAGAAAATACCTACCAACATTGGCTGAAAATCTACTACAGGGCCAATTACATGTTTTTAAGTTATAATTAAAAAGAACTAGAAAGGCAATTATACATAACTAAAAAGTGGAAAATTCCCCTCAAAGTTATTAAGTATTTGCTATTCCACATTAAAAAATAGGGCCAGAGAGATAGTATAGCAGTAGGGCGATTGCCTTGCATGGGGCTGACCTCGGGTGGACCCAGGTTCAGTTTCCGGCATCCCATATGGTCACCCTGAGCCTGCCAGGGAAATTTCTGAGAGCAGAGCTAGAAGTAACCCCTGAGTACTGCCGGGTGTGACCCAAAACCCAAAAATAAATGAATAGTAAAATTTTAAAAAATAAAAGTTATTAAATGTCACTAATTTCTAATCTGGAAAGCTAAGGTCCTTCCCATAAAATGAACAAATAGCCGGGGTGATAGCACAACAGGTAGGTTGTTTGCCTTGAATGTGGCCTACATGGGTTTGATCCCCAGTATCCCACATGGTCCTCCAAGCTTGCCAGGAGTGATTTCTGAGTGCAGAGTCTGGAGTCACTCCTAAAGGCCACAGGTGTGGCCCAAATCCTCTCCCCCCAAAAAAGAATAAACAATATCATAGATAAAAATCAGTCACAGGAAATAATCACTACAGAAATACAACTTTAATAAGAGCAATTTAGTTTCTAACTCTACCTATAATAAATCCATTCAAGTAATTCTGGATGCAAAATCATTTAAACAGGGCCAGAGCGATAGTGCTGTGGGTAAGGTGTTTTCCTCGTACAACCTAAATTCAATCTCCAGCATCCCTTATGGTCTCCAGAGCCCTACCAAGATACCTTTGAGCTCAGAGTCAGATATTAGCCCTAAGCACTGCTGGGTAGATCCTCCCCATACAGAAACAAATAAAAAGGAAAGAAAAATTGTTAAGTTCCAAGTTTCCTGATTTTAGAGTCTAGAGAATAACTTTTTAAGAAATTAATACAAAGAAGCTGAACAAATATTTTATTGATTACAGCTTTTGAATTTGAAAAACCCAAGTTAAAATATTTTGTTTTTTATTTTATTTAAGGATGTGACACAAACCCATCAGTTCTGAGGGCTCAATATGGCTCTGTGCTCAGGGTTCACTTTTGGCAGTGCTTGGGGACCATATGGGATGCCAGGGAGGGATCCCCGGTGAGTGACATGCAAGGCAAGTACCTGCCTACTGTACCATCTTTCTGACAACATCAAAGTAAAGCATTTTACAGCTATGTGATATTAGGCTATGGTTAAAAGAAATAATTTTCAGTGGAATATGTTCCTTGAAAGTGCAAGACCTTCAGCTGTATCACCCAACCATACCAGGAATGACCCTGGAGATAGTCACCGTCACCCAAACACTGCCTGGAAGTGGCCACCCACCCTCCCAAAATAGCAACAACAAAGTAAGGTTTTAAACTTTGAAATACAATGATCTGAATGTCATGTTAATCTAAACTACCCACTTCTAACTTTATCAGGAAACATAGAAATTCCTTTAAAAATAAAAAAAAATTCCTTTAAACTTGAAAAAAATCTAAAGAAACCCTTTTTTGAATTCACATTGCTTACTACTAAATTGTTAAGCTTTTTCACAATAGCTTCTCATTTATTTTTTACAAAAAAAAAAAAATAACAATAAGGGGTCGAAGCAGTGGAGCTGTAAGGCACATGCCTTGCTGGTGCTAGCCTAGGTCAGACCAGGGTTCCATGCCCCAGTGTCCCAAATGGTCCCCTGAGCCAGGAGCAATTTCTGAGCACATAACCAGGAATAACCCCTGAGGGTCACCCGGGGTGGCCTAAAAACTAATAAAAAAAATAAACAAACAAACAAAAATAAAATAAAATAAAAAAATAAAGACAACAATAAAAATAGACTGAAGTAGTGTTTTGTTCCTGTAATGTCCAAACCACCTATACTTCATATTGTATTTGTAAAAATGTAATATCATCAAAATATTAAAATAATATCAAACCACCCTGTACTTCATATTATATTTGTAAAAATGTCATATTCTCAAATACATCGAAATATTTACTTACGTGTACTCATTCAAATGGATAAAATTCCTAATTTTATAAAGGCATCCATACTCCTGATTATGTTTACAAGAAACTTACTGTAAAGCAAACAAACATCAAATATGTTAAAAATTTAAGAACAATCTAGAAAACTTGATTTCAGCTTGTCAGTGGGGTACTAAATAAGAAGTCTCCTTTGTAGCAGCAGACCTTATGCAGTGACTGTGATCCTGCATATCCCAGAGCCAGTCACTGACTTCATGAGTAAGGAAATTTACCTCACAGATTTCCCAATTCAAGAAGAGAAATCTGTGGCTAGGAAGTCCTAGAAAATAGCAAAGGGATATAAGGTACTTGTCATGCATGGCTGACTCAGTTTGATTGCCAGCACTGCATTAGATTCCCTGAGCACAGATTCCCTTGAGTACAGATGTGAGTAAACCTTGAGCACTGCTGGATGTGGGGTCCCAAACCCAAAATAAAAAAAATAGTAACTCATGTGACAGAGGGCAAGAGTTACAAGTGACAGGTACCACATGAATATCTGGACCACCCCTGAAGCAACAGCAGCAGCTCCACCACCAGCTCCATCACCTCCATTACCAATCACCTTCACCACCACAGGATGCCAGTGGCCCTTGAATACCAAGGCCATGCATCACCCTCAGCCATAATAAAATAATATTTTAATAAAAATAAAGAGGAACATTTTCATCAACTAAGCTATGTTGACTGTGGCCCCACCTCTGGGTACAGATAACTTATCTGAGCCCTGCCCACTCCTGGGCGGGGCTTTGGGAACCGGATATTACTTTACTTTACCTATAAACCACACCCATTACCTGGGAGGGGTCTTGGAAGAGTATATAGGTCTGTGATCTCTGGCTTTCTGCCTTTTGGCAGTTTGGATCTTTTGGATCCTGACCAACATGTAGGTCAGAGGTGACATGGATGAAAGAAGGAACAGGGCTAGCTTGAATGGTAACAGCCACATCTGATGGCTAAGGCTAAATAAAAGATGTTATCTCTCATGAAGCCTGCCTGTGAGTGAGATTTCTACCTGCCGCTCTCATGAACCTCCAGACCCCCCAGTTAGTGGGGGCTGAAGCCACGTGGCCTGGGGTGGCGGACAAAGGCCTTCATCTCCATCCAAGTCCATCCTAAGGCATGATTTACATCAGTTGACCATCATCCAACAGGGTAGAATAGTCTCATTCTCAGGTATACTGAAGTCCTAAATTTCAGATCATAAGATTTTTACTTTATTCCAGTTTATGTAGAAACAAAATCTTTGCAGATGATCATATTAAGATGAGATTCCTAGGATCAGCTCTATTTTAATTTGCCTAGGCACGTCTAAAAGAGGGGAAGTTTGAATGGTTACAGACAGGTGCACAGAAGAATTTACACAGCATGCAACTGAATATTAAGGACTGCTAGCAAACTATGGGAAACCTAGGCAGACACAGGGAACATTCTTCCTCAGAATCCTAAGGAGAGAGTAATACTGACCTCACCTAGAAAGAATGACAAGATAAACTGATGTTGCTAAATCTCCCATGCTTGAGGGTATACTTTGTTGATGGTAAACCTCGGGGAAACCAAGACACAATACTTCTTAGCCTACCTTCCCGAAAAACCCAAATCCTCAGTACTGAAAGCAGTTGCTTTACATGCATATAAAATCCAACCTCAACACACCACTTATAATCCTGGAGGACCCTAAGTATTGCCAGGTTCAGCCCTGGAGGGCCCAAAGGCATTACCTGGATGGCCTTGGTTATCCCAGCACACAAGCATTAAACCACCTGGTTCAATTGATAGTACAACTGCATCTTCTTCTCCTTCTGGTATAATCACCTCTTCCCTGACTATCTCTAACAATGCCTTCAGCACTGTCTCTTGACCAGAGGTGCTCTGCATTTGAGGTAGCACAGTTATTATGGGGCACTGCTCTGCATGCTACAGAATGGCACTAAAGAATGGTGCCACCTGCACCCCATAGTGTGACCCTGAACACCACCAACAACAACATATACTACCAGTCAGAACTAACTTCAGTCTTTCCTGCTGTAAAATGAAATCACTTCCATGTCAATGGAATGAGGATTCAATGAGTGAAAGTTTCTAAATAAGCCCAAGCTCAGTTTTGACAGATCTTCCTGGGCTTAAAACCTTGTGTCTATTCCACATGGTCATCTCCTTTTAACTTGGACAGTTTCTATGTATCTGCCTCCAGCTCCATGCCCACCTAAAAAATATAGCTGTAGTCCTAAGCAAAGCTCCACTTTGTTTTCCAACTTCCTTCCTATTCTCTTTATCTTTTGCTTTTTCCCTCTCAGCCACAGGTAAACTGCCATCTAGCTTATCAACCACCCTCATGAACCATTCTCCAGGCCAGCATCAGTCCTTTCTTCACTTTGATTAATGAGTGGCTTTTAATAGGGCAGATGCCAATGCACAAGGGGAAAAAGTTTAAAAACTAAACTAAATGGTTTACAACCCAATTCTTGTGTTTTTTTTTTTTTTCCTGGCTATCTGCTCAGAAATATCTGCTGACATACATGGGGGACCATATGGGATGCCAGGACTCAATCCAACCACCTTAGGTCATGGGTTAGCTGCTTGCAAGGCAAACGCCACAGTGCTATCTCTCCGGCCCACAACCCAAGTCTTTAAGCTTTAATGATTTAGCACACCAAGGCAGTTTATATCCTGACCATCACATACACCCAAGTATCTAGGAACACCTGATACTGTTCTGACACATGGTTTTCAGTGATGATGAATGCATGAGTCAATCAATGAAACCATGACATAGGCTGAATGGCTGAATTCAGAAGTCAGGAAGAGCCCTACTTCCTTTAACCCTTAACTCATCTCTGACATAAGTGATCTCTTTAATATATCTATGTTCAAATTTTCCTCTCTGGGACCTCAGAAATCAACTGGGTTTCACTATATAATCTCTTGAAATTTTGTCTTAGCTTTAACAACTGAGCCAAGGAGCTTGCATAAAGAAAAAATACTGGGGCCTGGTGGTGGTGCTGGAGGTAAGGTGCCTGCCTTGCCTGCGCTAGCCTAGGACGGACCACGGTTCGATCCCCCGGTTTCTCATATGGTCCCCCAAGCCAGGAGCTTCTGAGCGCATAGCCAGGAGTAACCCCTGAGCGTCACTGGGTGTGGCCCAAAAACAAAAAAAAAAAAAAAAAAGAAAAAAAATACTTTGAGGACTTTTAGTCAAGACAAGCAGGGGATAAACCTTTTTCTAGTCACCTAGTGGATTGCCTCCTAGTAAGATAGCACCTGTGAGACAAAAAGCTGCAAATATGAGAGATTCGCTGAAACCATGTTCATTGACAAGTTTGTTATTATAAGCATTATTATGAGACATAAGAATCCACCTGGGTCTAGCAGGGGGTCTCAAACTCATGGCCCATGAGCCACAAAGGGCCCGCCTTCTGAACAACATTTTGTTGCCCTGCCCTAGAGGAATCTTTTTTTGTTTTGTTTTGTTTTAGTTGTTTGGGTCACACTCCCCAATGTTCAAGGCTTACTACTGACTTTGCACTCAAGGATCAGCCTGACTTTGCCTCCTGCGGCCTCCAAGTAAATTGAGTTTGAGACCCCTGGAGAGTACAGTGGTACAGTGGGCAGAGCCCTTGCCTTGCATGTTGCATGTTATTGACTTGGATTTGATCCCCGGCATCCCAGACAGTGAACACTGAGCACAGACAGGAGTAGGTCCTAAGCACTGCTGGATGAGCCCCAAAAATAAAAAAATCAATTGCCCTTGGGGACCAATATTGCCTGTACCTCTCATACCCAAAGTTCCTCTCTCCCTAAAGGAATAAGGTGAGTTCACAAACTTTCCCCTAGACTCCAAATCTAACTCAGTGCCTCTCCCCAACATTTTCCAATGCATATATCATAATTTTTAGAATATTTATTCCTTATATGCCTTTCTGGAATGCATCCCTCTCTACCTATATTATTTTTGTCTCTGCTAAGAATGTTCCAAAGAGAGGGATGTGTGTTGGTTTGTACCAGACTAGGACTGGTTTATCTTTCTTATCTAATCTCCACACCTGACACAGTTCCCAAAGGACAGAAACCACACCCTTCATTCTCCAGCTGACAGGCATAGACAAAGCTGAGCACAGCATACCCTTAGAAATACTTATTGATGGGGCCTGAGAGATAGCATGGAGGTAAGGCATTTGCCTTTCATGTAGAAGGTTATTGGTTCGAATCCTGGTATTCCATATGGTCCCCTGAGCCTGCCAGTACTAATTTCTGAGCTTGGAGCCAGGAGTAACCCCTGAGCACTGCCAGGTGTGACCCAACCAAGAAAGAAAAAAGAAATACTATTGATGGGGCAGAAGTAATAGCACAGGAGGTAAGGTACTTGCCTTGCACATGTCCAACCCAAGTTCTATTCTTGCTACCCCATATTGTCCCCTGAGTCTGCCAGGAGTGATCCTTGAGCACAGAGGCAGAAGTAAATCTTGAACACAGATGGGTATTGACCCCCCCCCAAGTAAATAAAACAAAAATACAACTAGAAAATGAATAATGAATTATCATTCATTAATTGGCCAATTATATATCTTTAAATGTGAGAAAAGACATATTTTTCAAACAAAGTCATCAAGACTTCTGGATATACACCTAGAATAAATTAACATTTAAAAGAGCACTTCTTTGAATCTACATAGAACTAAAATAAAAAAATATCCTTTACTACTAACATGAATGACAGACAGAAACATTATCATCAATGTTAGAGTGTTAGAAATGTGATTTTCAGTTTTCCAAAGCATAAGACAACATACATTTGGGGTGAGGTGGGGTTGGTGATGAGTAGGACATACCTGGTATGCTAAGACCAAGGGGTGTCAGGGATCAAAAAGGAGTTGAAATCAAACCAGTACACATACTCATTCTCTCTCTCTCTCTCCTCTCTCTCTCTCTCTCTCTCTCTCTCTCCCTCTCTCTCTCTTCTCTCTCTCTCTCATCTAAGGAAGGAAGGAAGGAAATAAAGACATTGACAAACATTGACCTTTTTGTGTTATTTATTCCTGTTACCACAGGTACATGTGTTGGAACACAACAAGGAGTTTATTGTATTGTCTATTGCTGGAAATCTCTGTAACTTAGCGAAGTCTAATTCTAGTCACATTTCTCCTTGGGTTCAGTTAGACTAAAATCAAATTGAATTGGAAATGAAACTGTCCATCCATACACTTGCTGGTTACAGTTCACCCAATAAAACAATGCTAAAGGTCAATGACAAGTGATGGAAAAGAAAACACAATGGTTCTGCCATGAAAGCTCTAATGTCTAGGCTCTTTTAGCCTGCTCATTCTACCAATTCACCTAAATAATTTTATGAATCTTACTGATATGCAAAAATTTAGCTTGGTCAAAAGTATCTATACCACTCTATTACAGAAAAAGACTGTATACTGATATTACAGCTGATTCAATGGTTGAGAATTGTCTGAGACTTGATGATACTAGGTCTTTAAACAGATGTTAAAGTAATGGTGGGTCACACCGACCCATTCTTGTGTGACCCCTGGCTTAGACTCAGTGACTATTCTCAGCAGCTCTTAAAGGATTGTGTGCCTCCTACAAGCAAAGCCTGTCCTCCAGCCTGCTGCACTATCTCCCAACCTTCAAAGAATGTTTATGGGCTGCACATACAGTTCAATTAAGTCTATTTCCCAGCTCAGACAACCCATGTGAGGACACAGACTTCATATAAATCATCTTAGGAGGAACCTCAGATCAAAGGAAAAGAACAAATTCCTACAAGGCTAATACGTATATTAAAGTACAAGCAATGTTACATGGATTTAGCTATATTTTCCCAATTTAAGATTTGGGCTTTTCAGCATAAGACTTGACTCTCTACACAAGAGAAATTGAGACAGACTTTAGTACAGTTTATGCTACTAGTCCGAGCCCACACTAAAACTTAGGCCTGAAATTTCTAGCTTCATGAACAGAACATTAAATTTAAAAATTACAAAGGACACACAGGCAATACACATTTGGCAGTGGAATGAAGAAAATAGAGATGCAGTGTTCTGGGGTGTTGGGGAAAAGAGAGAGGGGGTGATAACCTATTGACAAAAATCGTGTCATGTAGTATCTTGTTTGGCTTTAACCTATCCAGCATAGCTAAGTCTTCTTAATACTATGAAGCAGCCCTACTGCAATCAATAAAATGCTGTGGGAGCATTTACTGGAGAAAGTAAGCTGATGCTGAAACCAAAACACTTTGTAACCTTCCTACCAAGGAGTGGGTTTGAAGAAAATCTATTCATAAAAAGAGTGTGGGTTTTCAAACAAAAAGTATAGCTTCCATGGAGAAAGCTATAAAAGGCAGTATGACTAAGCAACCACAAATAACTAGAAAAACCAAAATTCAACAAACCAAGGAATGCTGGTAGATACTGATAAGTGAGTTTCCTCCCTGTGCCCATCCATAAGAATGCAAGAAAGGTCATTTCTGCAAAGTCCTACTTTTATTTCTTTTAAATAAAAAAAAGTTAATTGTTTATTCACAACCTATATTTCATCTCAATTTAACTTTGATGAGTTGATGGACAAGCAACTTTCAGGATAAAATGTGGCGCCATCCATTGGGCACTTTCTGGTGGAGTTGACTACAGACTTTGCTAGTTCAACTCTTTAGCTAGGAAATCAAGTTTCAATCATCGTGTAAAACATACTGTTGCTACATGTCTTGGTGGTCTGGCAAATAGAGTACTTACTATTTTCTTGAATTCTGATATCCTTGGATACTTCACTTTTCTTAAAAAGAAAAAAAAAACTGCTTCCTAAAAACAAAAAGTCTAGAACTTGGCCAAATGAAACAGCATCCCAAGATGACATTGACCACTGTATTGAAGGTGGGAAGAAACCAAATATGTTCATAGAAAACACGTAAGATATGTAAGGTAATCTAAGCTTAAAAAAAAAAATGACGGGTTGGAGCAGAGGCGCAAGCCGTAGGGCATTTGTCTCGCAGGCGCTAACCTAGGACTGGAAAGGTTCGATCCCCTGGCATCCCATATGGTTCCCCAAGTTAGGAGCGATTTCTGAGCACATAGTTAGAAGTAATCCCTGAGCGTTCCCGGGTGTGGCCCAAACAGCGGAAACAACAAAAAAAGATGATGAAAAATAAATCCTGGCAAGACAGGGCACACCTGATTGCCCTTTTGTGCGGATGTAAAACTAGGTTCTGGGTGGCTGACAAGGGTGGGTACAAGCGGCGCCAGAATCAAAGAATCTCGTTTCAATAAGGTGCAGGCAAGGAGCCAAGTGGATCTGGGACTAGTGCACTCGGCTAAGAGTCTCCAGACTGAATGAACGGCACCTCGAGAAGTAGGACCCGAGTTCCAGCCACCATCGCGTCCCCAAATTCCCTGGCTAAGCTAGTCATGAGGCCGGTGCGGGCCTAGGTGAGTCCCAACCAGCGCCCCACCGGTGCCCGCGAGGTTCCTAGGTCCAGCGGTGGCTGAGACACCTCGCCGGCCCGCGCTGCCCGCGTCCCGTGCCGCAACTCCCCGCCCTCCGCACTGCTGACTCCCCGCCAGCTCACCGCCACGGAGCCCGAGGAGGACGCGATGAACACACGGATGGACATCTCGGTCTCCGCCTGGACACACGGGCTGTCTTCACGCCCACTCCCGACGGGCTGGATCGTGGAGGCTCGAAGTGACTGAGTGCCCCGCTGCGCGCCGCGCTGCAGCCAGGAAGCCACAGGCACCAGCTCGCTCTCCGCCCGGAGCAGTGCAGCGATCGCCCGATCCCGCCCGATCCCGCCCCGGGCTGCTATAAGAGAGCCGCGGGAGGTGGGGCGGGGACTTGCAGAGCTGCGGCTGCGGGGAGTGCCGGGAGATGTAGTCTGGGTGTGTCTTGGCCCAGAGAGGCCCGAGATGAGGGAAGCAGAGGTGATGACCCAAGAAGGGCGCCGGAGGGGAAGGGGGAAAGGAGAGGAAGAAGCGTTGAGGTTGGAACAGGGGAGTGGGAGGAAAATGGGGCTGGAGAGAAGAAAGAGGGAAAGGGTGAAGAGCCGAGAGGAAGGAAATGGGCCAGAAAGTAGAGGGGACAAGGAGGAGGGAAAGGGCAGAGTGATGCTTCCAATTCCAGATATTGTCCTTTACTGGTTTGCTGTTTCACCACCATACACACCCATCATCACTGCCCAGTAACAGGAACCGCTCTGTCCTCCAAGCAGGCAGTGGCTGATGGGGCTACCTGGCTTTCGAGGGGCGGTGGTTGGCCTTTGGGCTGGACTCTGGGCCAAGATTCAGGACTCTACAGAAAGGTAGTTTTTCTAAAGATGAGGGTTTTTTAGCATGGAGGTAAGGCGTTTGCCTTTCATGCAAAAAGGTCATCGGTTCGAATCCCGGTGCCCCATATGGTCCCCTGTGCCAGCCAGGAGCGATTTCTGAGCATGGAGCCAGGAGTAACCCCTGAGCACTGCCGGGTGTGACCCAAAAACCACACAAAAAATAAATAAATAAATAAATAAAAATTTAAAAAAAGATGAGGGTTTTTTAATTCCTGAGAGGCTGAAAATCTGAAACCCAGATTAGAGCAAAACCGATTTATTTTTCTTAGCAAAGTGACTTAAGTAGGAAAAAAATCGATTTCTGGCTCAATAAGCAAGCTATCAACTTTAAGAATGAGGACCCCTTAGAGGCAGGAGAGATAGTACAGCGGTAGGGCGTTTGCCTTGCATGCAGGTTGATGGTTCGAATCCCAGCATCCCATGTGGTCCCATGAGCCTGCCAGGAGCGATTTCTGAAAGTAAAAGCCAGGAGTAACCCCTGAGTGCTGCCGGGTGTGATCCAGAAACCAAAACCAAAACAAAACAGAAAAAATCAGTGTACTGAATTCAAACGGCTGAACACATGTTTTATTTGCAGGAGAACCAGGTTTGATGCCCAGCATCAATTGGTCCTATAAACTACCACCTGAAGTGACCCCCAAGCACTGAGTCTGAAGTAGTCCTTGAGCAGTAAGCATGTTACCTCCCCCAAAGTTGTTTTAAATAAAATTAAGATTAGTAGAATTTCAGCGATGACAGATAGTGGGTGGCTACAGGATAAAAATAAGCAACTTGAGATCAGTGAATGCCATTTTTGCTTCAGAAGGGATCTGAAGACAATAAGAGGAAACAACGCTGGGAAAGACAGGTCTGAAGGATTGCTGCAAGAATCTTTAGGTCCCAGCTCCTGACTTTTCCCTGGAATCTATTTCTTTGATTCAGGAGGTTGTAGACATGGTGCCCCAAAACCTGGTTAGCCATCTGTTGGTTAGTGGGGACTCAAGCAAGGCTGGACTACATCCTACTCCAATTATTTGAATTGGGGTTTGGAAACAGAGAGCTTGACCTTCAAATGCTGTCAACAAAAGAAAGCTCAAAAACTCTTTGTTTTACAAAGCCACATTCTAATATAAAACCTGGAGAAGCTGAAGAGTTTCATACAGTAGGAAGAGAGCATTGATACTGATTGTTACGAGATGAGTTTTAATGACTCCAGACAATACTTGAATTTAAGGGGCTTTAAACTTGAACAGTTATGTCCAATATGTTCTATTCTCATTTCTAAAGAAACTTTCATTGTAACATTACTTTTCAACCTATAACAGAGTGCCAAAAAAGCATACATTCTATAAAATGTAACAGATTGACTTTCTGATTCTTTAAAAAAGTGTTTTGAAATCCCTGTTCAAATTTTCTGTTCTTGAGGACTATGCCATATCCTGTATTTATCTCTTAAGCTACTTCATCTAGATGTCTGTGTTGTGCAACAACAACAAAAATGCCATGGCTGAGGAATGTGTGCTTTATAAGCACCCTGGAGAAAAGAAGAGTGGTGTTAGAATTGTACCTCAGAAGCTAATAGTACAGTAAGGCTCTATAATACAGCTTATTTAGTAGTTAGAGTGTATATGTGCTTATTACTGACTGGTAAATCATGAAAGGTGGCTTGCCTATGGTCCTCTTTTTTTCTGATCAACGTGAAAAGTTCATTATTAAAGCCTATAGTTAGGAAAAATTGTCTAGTAATCTATGAGCAATCCATTGTGGAAAACAGGAAATTGAGAATCAATAATTAGTAAATGAAATGGAAGAGTACTAGGAAAGAAATATCTGTGCAGTAAGCTTAGAGACCCAAAATCAATGCAGGTCACTTACGGAAGGAAAACTTACATGTCAAGTTAGCATGTTGAAATCTATAAAGTAGTAAAGATAAATGAGTCTGTCTGAGGCAGATACATGAGTCTCTCTGATGCAGAAGTTAGTATTAAAGATGGGGTTTACTCCCTTCACAAAGTCATGTTCTGAGAAACATGTCATTATGGATTTTGTTGTGCTACAACCATTGTAAAGTGTTATCACACCAAGTGATATTGCAGAGACTACTACCTTGCAATCTGGCAAGATAAAAATCTTCAAATGAAGCAGTCACCTGAAATGAAAACAGAACTGGGATAATTAAGTCATTAGTCTTTTTTTTTTTTTTTTTGGCTTTTTAGGTCATACTGGGCAGCACTCACGGGCTACTCCTGGTTCTATGCTCAGAAATCGCCCCCCAGCAGGCTCAGGGGACCATATGGGATACCGGGATTTGAACCACCGTCCTTCGGTAACGTCTAAATGCTATGCCATTACTCCAGCCCCAAGTCATTATTCTTTAGGGAAATTAATTTGTATTTTCTAAGACTTTATATCCTTTATAAATCACAAGTTATATAAAAACAATATAGAATACTATCAACTATAAAAGGAAGAAAATTTTGCAATTTGCTGCAACTTGGATGGAATTGGAAGGTGTTATGTTAAGCAATGTGAGTCAGAAAGTAAAAGGCATATAATATTACCTTGCTCACATACAGAATATTGTATTAACAAGCAATGGTAAAATAAAAATAGTATTAGGCAATCTCCAATAGAAAACAATCCTGAGATATGATTAATACAGGTGGGAACTGAGGAAGCTAAGGGGAGAAAACTAACTGAGACAAAGGTGAAGAAATCTTGGCCTATGGGTGGAGGGATTTGTGTCACAGCACTATATATATAATGATGTCACTACTATTTTTAACTGTTACCTCAATTTAAAAAAAGTAGAAAATATCTCTGAGACTGGAGAGACAGTGCACATACTTTGCATAATAGGTGCCTGAAGTTAGTTCTCAGCAGCAAATGGTCCCCTGGAAACTGCCTGAAGCAGCCCCCAAATATAGAACCCAAAAATACAGAACCCAGAGAAGTCTTGGACCATCATTGGGTGTTCCCAAATTGAAAATTAATAGTTTATTATTATAAAAATATAAAAAAATAAAATTAAGCCCTAAAGACTCCCTTGTAGAACTCTGAGAAGTAAAACAAATAATTAAACAGGAAGAGGAATGATTAGAAAAGTACTAAACCTAAGTACTGCAGACACCATGATAAATGTTTTAAGTTTGGAGAAATATAGAAGAGTTCAGAGTCCTGCTCAAACTGTAAAAGCAAAATTATACTGAAAATAGAGGTTTTTATTTGTTAGGAATTCTTAGCTCACATTCCAACTTTGCCATAGAATACCTTGGGAAAATTTTGTTATTTCTATAAGCCTTTTTATTTCTGTAAAGTGATGACTGTCACTGAAAATGATTAAAAGACTTAATTGTGCTTAGAATATTTTCCAAGTTATACTTGGATACACATGTGTCAACCATATTTGTATGCTTCCTCCAGTGTGCTCTAGTATAGCTTGATAGTTATTTATGTCATGTATGGCCAGACTTGAAAATAGATGCTCCTGACCCTCTGTCAGGAGTTTTCAATTGGAAAATGGAAAGGCAATTAGCAGCAGGAGTATAAACGAGGATGCTAGGGTATAGAGAAAGGGTATTCTCAAAGGGTATAGAGAAAAGAAGCTGTGAAGGCAGGCCAGAGTGATAGCACAGCAGGTAGGGTGTTTGCATGCTGCCAACCTGTTTTCGATCCCCAGCATCGCATATAGTTAGTTCCCTGAACCTACCTGGAATGATTCCTGAGCATAAATCCAGGAGTAATCTCTGAGCCCAGCCAGGTGTGGCCCAAAAATGAAAGAAAAAAAAAGCTATCAAAGCATAAAAGCATTGAGGCATGTACGAAAACTGAATTGAAGAGGACAAAGTCAGTTCATAAAAAAAGAAGAATGAAGTTATCATACAGTGAAAAAAGAGTCAGTACTAAATAGCTATCTCATTTCTAATCTATCTCTATAAATCCAGGTCTGCCTAGTTCCTGTACCAGGCTCGCTCGCTTGTAATAACTTGTACCTTTTTTTAAAATAATATTTCTTTATTTTTTGTATATTGTTGACAATAATATTTTAGGTGCATATTAACATAAAATCGGGGGGGGTTCCCCATATCAAATTGTCCTCCTTCCACCTCCATTCCCATCCTACCACCCATATCCACCTCCCTCTCCCTTGGGGCTGCTAGAATAGATGGTCTCCTCTGTGCCTAGCTTACAGCTCAGTGGTCTTATACTTGTTTGGTATTGGTACTTCCCTTATTTCCCCCTCTAACTGGGAGGCAGGACTAGATAGTTCTAGTTATGCGGTTTTGTTTGAAGAAGTGAAAAGTGATAAACTGGGGTAAAAATAAAATTGGCCAAAAATGGGCAGAGTCCTTCTAGAGGCGCTCATCATTGATTTGAGAGACAAAGGGAAAAAGAAGGTGAAACACCTAAACAGTGCAAAAAGAAGTGTCAAATAAAATAACCAGTGAGCACTCCAACAATAAAGATAAGCACCACATAAAATCCATGGTCTTGAGATAAAAACAAAAAACAAACAAAAAAAAATGTGGCTGAGAGAAAAGAAAAAAAATAAATATGAATCGAGACAATAACTTCATTAACCACACCAAAACAAAGAAATTGGCAAATAGTAGATAGATAAATACAGAAAAAATTGTTTTGTGCTTTTTGCTATTTTTTCCCTTCCTGCATAGGCACAGTAAATATTGGGGTCATTCGAAAAGGAATTTCCTTGGCCTACAAGATATAGGGTTTCTCCACCCTTGGAGTATATTGTCATGGGATCAACTATAGACTCCGTACAAGTTCATTTACTCTCCCCTTGGTGCTTTCGTGATGTTTGGAAGACTTCTGTTCCACCTGGGTGATCAAATCAGATCTCT
>PVKC010012168.1:0-23997 GCA_004027635.1 Crocidura indochinensis
AAAACTATAATCTGCATGAAAATCACTGGCAATCTTATTTAAATGTGGATCCTAATCCAGTAACTCTCTAGATCAAGGCCTGCTCTGCTGTATGTCTCATCAATTTTCCTGCAACACAGAGACAACTGAATTGATCATCATGGTTAGAATCTGGAATTGAAGTGATACTGGCTCCTGATTTGGCTTTCTACTACTAGATGCAAAATTTTGAAGAATCTGTAGTGTGGTGGAGAAACACTCAGTATTACTTTCATGACCATGGAAAATTAACTATTATTGTGTCTAAAGATTGATGTACATATATGAGGCTTTGGCAAAATTCAGTACTAGAATGCCTGGCTGTCTGGGCTTTGTATGAAGGCATAAAAAATACTTCCTTCAGTTTCTACCTACTTTGTGTGTATGTGTGTGTAACATGGAGAAATTGCTGCGATCAATGTAGTGTCCACATGCTATCAAAACAGGGCTAGTGGGGGTTGGCCTTGACTTCAGGGAAGTCTGTGTATTGGAGAGAAAATAGGATTCAACTGTGAAAATTAGAACCATACTATTTTAATGTTTATGCCTCTGCCACTGGCAGAGCTCATGTTGTCCCCTTTGATGATCAGAGAATGGTTTTATGGGAATTCTTGAGATGCAACAGAATGTTATGTCACTGTTATCATAATTAATAAATACCGCACTGCATATACAAACTGCTTAACTCAATGCAAGAAGGAAGAAATGGAATAGGTTGTAAAGCTTTGGTAAAAAAAAATCAATTTTATTTTTAGATTTTCCAACCACAGTATGTATGTCTGGCCAAGTAATCCACTTTATTATAATGCTGCTGCATTGATTTACACCCAGATAGTGAGATGAAGAGATTTTACAGTCTCTCTGGAATACTTACAAATAAGAAAGTCTTTAGAATTTCCCCATGAGAAGATATCTTTTCTTAGGTAAGGCATAGGCAATCTGATTTCTCATTCATACTTACAAACTACATTAGAGATAATTCTAATTACAGCCTGGATGTTCGTTACTCTGCTGACCCTAACATTTTTTTAAGGTGAGCTTGGTCAATTCTCAGATATGTTAAGTCATTATGCAAAAATTGCACCATCGATTTTATAAACAATGCAGATTCAAGTCCCAAACTATGAGCTGCACACTGATAGGTGAAGTGTAAAATAAAGACAAGCTTTATAGACATTTTAGGGTTCAGTCCAGCAGATTATTGTGCTTGACAGCAAGTTATGCTTTTATTATCTGGTGGACTTAGTGGCTACAGTATTTCATGGAAGCATATAAAAGGACATATAGGACCAAAGAGTTGCTATTAAAAGTGTCTGGCCTTGAATTTAGAGCCATTAGCTGGCTGCTTCAAAACAGGTAAATGCACATTGAATTCAAAGTGATACTTCAGGTAAACTGGGAAGTGATTTCAACATGTGTCACAATACAATTTGCACAGAGCCCTGGATGACCAGTGCAGAACAGATAAAGTATTTGAATTCTGTGAAGGGGAAAATACTTGTATGTATTCAAATGTAAACAATGCATGAAAATCTCCTTGCTTTAATGCCTTCTGAATTCCTTGAACAACTCCCTTGACAGAATAGAACTCTAAGATATTTTTGTGCACTCAACCACATACATTTGTTTACTTCTCTTTCCTCTTAACCACAATTCTATTGGTCATCTTGAATTGGCATCAACACACATACTTGTCCAATGTCTTTTTTCTTTTCTTTTATTTAAGAAAATCAATGGCTTGTTGTGCTACCCCGCTCTTGATTATCAAGGCACTTCTCATTTTTGTTGAGAACATTTAGTTTATGTTAAATTCTACAATTACTGGCTACTATGGTCAAAATTAAATAAAGAAAACATGCCTCACTCTATCCTTTCCTAGGTAAATTCAGAACTTTGTACAGACAAACATTTCTGCATGTTAAATTAAGAGAGAATGGGATGAGTAAAACAAATACAGGATAAAGTCAAAACAAGGCTCATCTCTAGCATTTGAGATCCAAACATTTATTTCTAAAACTTCCTTAGACGTGTTACTGGACTGAGACATTGAAGATTGTTCTTTTCAACTTTCTACAGGAAGAACTGGATTGTGATCATCATCTCAAGAGGATGAATGGAAGCCCTACACCTGCCTGGCCAATTACGGACACAGTTGTGCCAGGAAGGCACTTCTCTACTTTAATCTAATTCCTTCCTTCTCAATTTAATAGCCACACTCTTTGCTACCTTTAAATTACCTCTTCAAATTTAATAGTCAAAGACCTAAGAAGTGAAAACAATTTGTACTGGTCCTTTAAGTCAGAGAAACAGAATCAATCTTACTTATACTGTCATAATACTAAACTGTAGGGAGCTCAAAGTTGCAGTGGTTGAGAACATTGACTCTGAGACCCACAAGAAGTAGGTTTTATCACATTTCTATTATTGTTAAAATTAAGTGACCTGGGAAAATTCATCTCAATTATGGCATATGAGGTAATCAAAGCTATGTGTTTAATGTTATAGGACATGTGGGATTTTAGAGAATAAAATAAGCCTGAAGTATGATAACATACACAAGACAAAGTCTTGGTCACTGTAGCAATCATAGCTTTAATGGATTGAATGTTTTGTTTGTCTGGGGACAATTTATTTGATTTGTAAAAATTTTTTCATTGCAATTTCTTACAGCACTAGAAAGAAACCTTAGTAATTTATACAGACAGGTAATAAAATAACGTTTCTAATTCTTCATTTTTTTTCTAAGTGACCAACACCAATTTGGGAAAAATAACATTATTTTTTTATTGGCTTTATAGGAGCTTAAGATATAGTAGAGGGGTTATGGGTCTAGTTTTGTACAAGGTTTACCCAGGTCAGATTCCATATGCCCCCTGGATTAGTCCTTAAACACAGAACTAGGAACAGCAGTCCCTGAGCACTGGTAGGCATGGCCTAAATAAAAAATAAATAAATAAATAAATAAGTAAATAAACCAATTGTTTCATTAGACCTCTTAAGTACATTATTTTTTTTGTTTTTGTTTTTGTTTTTTTGTTTTTTGGGTCACACCCGGCAGTGCTCAGGGGTTACTCCTGGCTCCATGCTCAGAAATTGCTCCTGGCAGGCACGGGGGACCATATGGGGCACCAGGATTCGAACCGATGACCTTTTGCATGAAAGGCAAACACCTTACCTCCATGCTATCTCCCGGGCCCCTAGTACATTATTTTTATCTATGCTCCCCCAAAGTCAATCCTGCCTCCCTTTTCCATAGAAGACATGACCTTGTTCTTTCATGGTTTTCTTTTTTGTTTTTATTTTTGTTTTTCAGCCACACCCAGTGACGCTCAGGGGTCACTCCTGGCTATGCGCTCAGAAATCGTTCCTGGCTTGGGGGCCCATATGGGACACCGGGGAATTGAACCGCTGTCCATCCTAGGCTTGCAAGACAGACGCCTTACGCCCTGTGTCACTGCTTCGGCCTCTCATGGTATTCTTCTGAAAGAGCAAAGCAGAGTCATTCACTTTCAATCCAATTTAATCCACTCTCCAAAAAATAGGGCATTGCCTATTTTGGAATATTGGTCCAAGTGGAGAGTTCCTCCCTACTAATTTAAAGATAGAGCCAAGTGCTCTAGAAACACATCTCAGGCAGGAAATGCTCTGAGATGATCAGAGTAATTAGAGTTTAGGTTCAAATACTGTCTTGTGCCCAATACTACTCACCAAATTTCATTTATTTATTTCAAGGAACTTTAGCACTACTCTTGACAGTTAAAAGCTCTCCAGATTTGCCTTAGAAATGCAGGCATAGTTAAAAATCCAGTAATATCACATAATTAAAGCCATGATCTACAGCACTGAGATAGAAATGCTGTCAAGTATCCCAAAGTAAGTGAAGATTCTGCCAATTAGATTATACTGTACAGTGATCACCCTTGCTGTCTGTGTTCCTTACTGTCTGTCATTCTCTTGTGCTTTAAATATTTCAAAGTGTCAAAGATTATCCACTGTGACTGCGAACTATGGGACACAAATGTTGATAGGGACATACTAGAAAGCAATCACAATCATTTAACTAAAGTAATATAAGGCATCACACATTATATCCAAGTCATGAAAATGAAATTGTTTATACAACTTATAAAATAAGCATTTATATTTGGACTATTTAATTTTACTCAAGTTCTAAGACAAGTGTGTTTCATACTCTAATCAAAAAAGGTTTGAAAAATGTTTTCATATTCCTGAGCATTCCCATATTGATAATGGGAAATTCTTGGACACAGAAGAGTTAAAGTCTGCTTGTTGAGTTGAAACATCAATAGATTAACTAATGAAGAACAGAATGTACCCTTGCCATGTTTATATCAAAGGTTTTAGATGACATTTCATAAAATAAAAAAGAATGATATTTAAATCACTGCTCATTTACTTATGTTATTTATGTCATTGTCACATCAAAAGTCAAAAACTCACATTGCATGTCTTCATTTATGAAGAAAGATCCAGTAAGTGGAATTTTTCTTCAGCTAACAGTGGTGAATATACTGCATGACATAATTCATAATAGTCATGAATTACTTAATGACAGATTAAATGATTAAAGTGACTCAACTTAATGTCCCATTGAAATATATTCAAAAAAGTAAAATACCAATAAACACTCATACATGACTTTATATGGACAATATATTTTTCCTGCATGTATGTTAGTATTAAATATAATGTTCATTAAATTCAATACAGAGACATAGATTTATCTACAATATAGACTTAAAATTCACATAACGTTGATGAGAACTACTCCATTCAAATGTAAGATATATTCATTTTAAAAAGAAAAGAGGGTGATATGGTTCTAATGGAGCAAAGCAAAGAAGAAGTGAGTCCTTTCTGTTATTTTTTTCATCTATTTCCTGTCAGTATAAGGCAGAGATATTCAGTTGTCCATACCACAATTCCATACATAGAGAGCATTTCACTCAAACAAAACATACAACTTTGGGGCAGTTAGAGTTTAACAACATTCTTAATGCAAATCTAATCTTGGAGTCTCGTTTTTAACAAAGATGAATTATGTCATTTTTTTTACTCCCATAGCATGCTTAAAATGAAAATATATGTTTTTGTGAAACATGGCTAAAATTGATATTCTAAAAAATATCAAGAAAAGCTGTATATAAAACTGAACTGAGGACAAAATATAAAAAATCTAAGGAGAAAATTTAGGTAATCACAACATTAGACTTCAGGTATGGTTGTATTCCTCCCTATCTTTCTCTATAAACCATCTAATCACAGAGAAAGTACACAATCTATTCTAATTGTTATTTCATTTAATTGCTGAAAGAATACTAACCCTCGGCTCAGGCTTCAATGGATCATCATTACAGTATCTGTGGTTGTCTTTGACAGTGAAAGAAAAGGAAGGTATATGTTTGGAGGTTCTAAATACAAGTGTTTTTCTTTCTAAATAAAGATCACATTCATATAATTCTATCTACTCATGGATATATGAAAAATGAGAAGATATACAAAGGCAAGGTGGTAGTTGACTTTTAAAATAGGAAATCGCACGTGACACTTTAAATTCAGGAAATCAAAGTTTGAGACAAAACAGAAAAAGAACACAGTATTGGTCCTGGTATTTTGCTATGAAGTTCAATAGAGATTTAGTTATATCATATAGGAACAGGAGATAAATGGCATCCCTTGAGCTTATTTCTTTTCTGACCTTTTGAAGTTGCCAGGTTCAACTAATTTTTTCTTATGGTTGCATCTACCTGGGTTCCAGAGTTCAGCAGAAACAGTTCAGCAGAAACACTGTTCATTACAACTTTCTGTGGGAATGAACTGAAAGAGACCTCCGGATTCTTTGGCTAATAATGTAGCCCCACTAAACTGAAACCTGGCCTCAGTTTGTTAAAATATATTTTCCTATACCACTTATATGGATTTTCTAAATACTGGGAAAATTCTGTAATGCCACAAACAAATAATATACAATTCAGAGAAGTGAAGAGGGCACATTAAATAGTCAAAGGCAGATGCACAGGCAAAGGGTATATGAGCAAAATCTCAAGTGTAAAGCAATGCATAAATTAGCAAGTTGTAAGCATGTATACCAGTTTTCTGTAGTATTCAAAGTTCCTCTGTGAACGTGAGAGTACATGCATCTATGTATCTCAGGCAATACAAAGAAACAGCCTTGTTTATTCTACACTCCATGTAAATAATACATGGCAGTTAGAGGTCTTTTTCATATCTAAAAAGCAAACTTAACTATTTCAGCTGTGAATGCCAACCGTGCTAAAAAAAATAAAAGAAAGAAAGAAAGAATGGAAAAAATGCCTTTTCCTGCTGTTTCTGTGAATAGCTCTGCAAAAATATAAAATGGCTAAAACCAATAGTACCACTGAGCACAAATTTTTAGAAAAAGTTTTGGATCCGAGATTGCATCTGTGATTGGACATGACAGATTATGGCTACTCCTTGAGCTTCCAAACTTAACCCTTTCCTGTAGACCCCAAAGGCACAATTGATATATAAATCCTATGCCAATTTACCTAGGAAATACTTTGAGTGTTGCATGGAAAATTTGCCCAGACTGGACTGTTGATAAAGCTGTGAGTTGTGCCACTTTAAGAAAGAAATAAAAATAATTTCTTTTCTAAGGCATTACTGTACTTAAATGCTAAGCTTTTCTAAAACAGCAGATGAACTTTTGTCTGTAGGCTGGTTCCTTTTTCTCACTAACAGACACAAAAAGGAACCTGGAAAGCAAAACCCTCAGGTACAATTTCTTGAATAGAATCATCATACCTTCCTTCTCTGAAGTTGCCTTGCTTTGCTCTAACAATGCAATGCTCTGTACTAACCAGAAGGATCAGACGTTAAGTCTGTGCATTGTTTATAAGGAAATGGTACATGATGAGTATATTCATCTAACAGCCTTTACAAATGCCTTCTCAAGTGGTCTATTTCATCCCGCTGAGCATGCTTTATGGGTTGTTTGTTTTTGTACATCCAGCAAGCCACTACTGGCTACTTAAAGTGTATTCAGCACTAAATTAAGGGGTTGATGCTTGACCAGAGTTCTACATAATGCCCAAATAAAATTCCTTTTCAGGTTAAAAATTTCCTTCCTTTAAGAGCTGATATTTGTACAGCAGGAAAATTCTATTCTATTCTAGTGAGGGCTGCAAGAAAATTGTTCTACAGCTAAATTTCCATAACCTTCATGACCTCAATGGATGCAACCTGGACACAGAGAGCCCCCACCGGGAAAAACACAAAACAGGCTGAGGTCTTGCTATCTGCCCAGCTGGAATCTAATGGTTTAGCTGGAAGACTGTACAATTTAACACAGAATAATTGATTTTTTTAAATCGTAATACAAAATGGAATTAGAAGATTTAAGTTGCTGGAAGAAGACTGAAAAGTTGAAATGGCAGCTTTTCGCCCAATTTTCAGCAAACATCGGACATCAGGTCCTGAAAATATTTGGACAGCGGTAACGGTCACAGAAAATGTTGCTACTCATTTGGGTGATGGGGAGGACAGGGAGGGGGGCAGAAGAAGTAGGATGAACTACCAGGAAAAAAGGACGGAATACAATTCTCCCAGATGTGCAGATGTGATGGGAGACTTTTCTGTTGGAGAACAGATTTTTCTCAACTCCATATATATGTGTATATATACATACATATATATATAATGATTTCACATCCTGTAACTATTCCAGCATGAAATCCCTATTTCAAATATCTTACAGCAGAATTATAGAATATTATTATTTAATAGGAGGGATAAATAGTCCCAGAATTGGGTAGTTTTTTGGGTTTTTTTACACAGAACTCAAGGAAATGGAAAAACCTGCCTGGACATGATTATGAACTCTGACGGGGGGGTGGGTGGAAAATGTAATCCTCAGAGAACATCCTTCAAAGGTAGCAGACTTGCAGTAAAAGAATATCTCTCTCTCTCTCTCTCTCTCTCTCTCTCTCCCCCTCTCCCTTTTTCTCTCTCTTGTCTTGCTATCTCACACACAAATACACACACACACACACAACACATCACACATTCACACAACCACCCTTTAGATAAAATTTCCTTGCAAAGCCGGATGCAGCAGATGAAAGGCAAGAGCTGGGTAGAGACCTCAGTTGTGTTTAGCAGGAAAGCTTAAAGGCTCATTTTGCATGCAGTGAAGGTACCGCGGTGAGGTTGAATGGATGGAAAATCCCACTCTCGGATCTTACATAAATATCTTTCTCACAGAGAGTTTTCCAGTCGAAAAGCTCCTATAAGGACGCCGGAGGTGACAGCTCCGGGAAGGTGGTTAACCAGAGAAGCTGTCAAGAAAGGGTTGTAAAGAAGGGGAGCTATCTGGGCCACAAAAGGGGCTCTGGCCACACAACCCTGGACTCTCCCAGCAGCTCCTCTAGAGGAGCCGAGGCCAGGGCTCCATTCATCATCTCCTTTTGCACCCCACCCACCCCCCAAAACTGGGAAGCCAGGAAAGGCAGACGCTGACTGATGCGCCCAGGGAGGGTCTGATCGCGCTGCTGCTCTCTAAGAGGAAAAAAAAAAAAAAAACTCTTGTGGAATCTTGAAGCAAACGGGTAAAGTTGCAAGCACCTCTTCCTCCCTCCCGCGAGTCAGGTTATAAACTCAGTCCTTTCACATTGGAGGTGCAGGGAGCAGCTGCCAGTTTGCCATTCTGTGATGGACTAATGTGCAATAATAAACAATTTAATGGGGTTTGATTTCCTTACATTCAGCAACCCGAGCAGACAGCTGCCATCTCCATTCGCCGAGGCAAAACGGCTAGGCGGTGACCTGCGGCAGGGCTGCGGGCTGGCTGGGGGGAAGGTCAGGATTCCAAAAAACTTAGGAGCTTTGTGCGGGCTGGGCTGGGAGCCAGACTGGGTGGTCCTGGGGAGGGAAAAAAAAAAGGGGGCGCAGGACCTGGGGGAGATACCTGTTGTCATCAGCAGTGGCGGCGGCAAGTTCCCACGGCCTTCCAGCTTTTGGGCTGGAGCCCGGGAGAATGCAAAGAGATGTCTATGAACCTGTTACGTGTGGGCAGAACCCAGGAGTGAGCAATCTTCAACTAAGGGGCTCGCGGGGTGTGTGTGGGGGGAGCGACTGCCACCGCCGATTTCCCCTCCCACCAAGATTGCACGCAAAAGGACCCGAGGGAACGCAAATCGCAGCGATAGGGGTGGAATGGGGCTGATGCAGAGGAGTCCCCGGGTTCTGCGAGCCTGAACGGACACTACCCGGGGTGCAGCCTGAGTGCGCGCCCGCACTGTGGAGACTGCAGAGCCGCCAGGCAGATCTGGAGCCCCGCAAGTTTTGCACCGCGCCTCCCAGGCTTGGAGCAGCCACTTGTGGGAAAGCCTAGAGCCGGGGGGCGCTTGCTACTGAGTGGGGTCCGCAGTCCCCGCCGCGGGGGTCGCCCGCCCACCCTGCTCAGGGGTGGGAGAAAGCAGCCAAGCACCCACGGGGCACCACTTTACCCCCCGACAGCCTTCCCTTGCCCCTTTGGCTCGCGCCCTCCTACGGGCCGGCACCAGGCGCTTTCCATGCATTGCACGGACCCGACCCCGCAGTGAGGGCGCGCGGCTGCAGCGGCGCCTGGCTGCGTCGGGAGGCGAAGAACCCGCTGGGCGACCGTAAGGAGGGTGACCCGAGGACCCGGGGACCCGCAGAGGAAAACTGGAGGTGCACAGGCTGCTCAGTTACTTCCCTGAAGCCGGAGCACAAGAAAACCATCATGCACATCCACTAAGTGTCGGTCCCTAAACCATAGACTATCAGGACGCAGCTCAGCCCCATGCCTGGGCAGGGAACCCGCATCTACCCCTTGGGGGGGGTGGCAAGGAGGAAGCTCGCGGGGTGTCTAAGAGCGGGTATGGGGATTCCAAAAAAGGAAGGGTCCCTTCGGAGATCTCGGGGTGGGGAGGGTGGGGAGAAAAGGGTGTTCGGGGAGATCACTTACTCTTGCGGGGCTCAGCGTCGGTGGATGGATTCCCAAGCCTCTGGATTCACAAATAACTGGAGGGACTCGGGGTAGGCTCCCGAGGGCGGTGAGCAGCACCAAGCGGACCCCGCGTGCTGGGCAGGCGCCTCCGGATTCTGTGCATGCCTCTCTCGGGGCTGCGGGGCAGGCTTGGGTGCGGAGCTGCGGAGCGGGGTTGCGCCGGTCTCTTTTTGGGGAGGGAGGTTGTCTCCGCTGGCCCCAAGTACCGCGCGGGGCGGTGGGGTGGGTGGGTGGGTGGGTGGACGCTACCGTCTGGGTACCAGCTCGGCGACGAGCGGCGGGTAGACTAGGCAAGGGCGAGTCCAAATAAAATCCACTAAATTCGGAAGACTGAGCGCTCCGGCGTGCTAAACCCGCCTGGCTGCCAAATGGAACTGTGAAGTGAGGTGGAAAAGTGAGCCGGGTGCCTCCCCTGATGGATCTCATTGGGCAGAGCGCAGAGGCAGGTCTACCACTTGGAAATGGGGGAAAGCCGCCCCCCACCCTTCCCGCCCCCCCTCCCGGCCAGCCCCCCTCCGGCGCTCCCGCGCGCGCTCGCTCCCACGCTCGGCGACCAAGTGGGCGCACAACTTTTCGCTCGGCGCTCCCGAGCACGCCCCGCGCGTCTCCGCCGCCAGCGCCGCGGCAGCGTGGAGCTGCGCCCGTCTGTGCCCAAGAGCCCTGGCAGCAGCTAAAGGGATGCAGAGGAGGAACCTGCCAGCTCGCTTCGCTCTCCCTCCCTCCCTCTCTCTCTCTCCTCTTACCTGAGCTGGCGGGATCTTGAAACGCTTCTCAGAGACCCAAGGCTTTGGGGTGCGCCCCGGCAGCTCTCCTGCTGGTAATTCCAAGAGCCTCTCTGGCAGACGTTGTGTGTCTGTTGGGAGGGGTGGTGGAAGGGTGTCTGGGGAGGGAGGGTTGTAAATCTCCTGATTTCGGGGCTGGAGAGGTGCTGGGTTGAGAATCTGTGGCGCATTCCTGATGGCTCCCCCCTCCCCGCCACGACTGATCTGGGGAGATGGGACGAGAGCGAGCGCGCGGAGGGGCATCCACGAGGGGCGCGCAAGAAGGTGGGGAGAGAAAAGCAGAACTTGCTGGGGATATGAGAGGAGGGGGTGCCAAGGATGCTCCGTGAGATCTGCTGGCGTCTTGATCGCCTCTTGGGAATTGCAGCTCTTCTGCTCCCACCCAGAGATGTCTGTCTGGACCCGCTGCCAGTCGCGGATGGACAGCACTGCGCTCTTGATTAAAAAAAAAAAAAAATGCTCTGTTCTCCCTCCACCCTCTTAGTATAGCTAATGCTAGCCGGCGGGCTGGAGAGCGTGGGATGATGCTTAAAAAAAAAAAAAAAAACACGAGAATTTTTATTTTCACTTCTCCATGGAGAAGCTGACACTTAGTAATAGTCACGGTGGTCACCTCTTAATCAATTATTGGGGAAGCAAATAAACTAATTATTACTTGTCTTATGTGACACCTCCCTCCCCCTTGCACAGGACACCCTGATTTAATCCATGCATACCCCGTGCATTAGTTATTAGTTAGAAGTGATCTCTAAGGGAAGGTGTGGTTTGGGGGAGAAATTTTTCTCGGCTATCTGGGGAAAGAGCCAAAATAGAAAACTGAAGGGGGAGAGGGTGCAAAGGACAAGGTCTGTAGAGCTTGTACAGTGTGACTCAAATTAATGAGACTGAGTGAACAGAATGAGAAAATCGGCACAATATGCTTGTAATATTTATGCAGATTTGGCAGTTGTGGGTGTGCTGCATCTAACATCCCATTGTGACAAATGAAAAAGAATATTGACGATAGGTTTAATAATCTGTCTGCTTCAACCTCCCCCCCCCCCACTAGTTGTTATGGGCAAGAAACTTAGTAAAGTGTTTGAGAAAGGGCGGAATGGAGAGGACCAGGGGATATCTTTGTCTCAAGCAATGTCTAAGTAACTCTTTGTTCTCTTCTCAGACTCTGCTTACAGGGTATTCAGAAATTGCTTAATTCTGTCTTGGGGAAAAAAAAAAACAGCAGTCAAGTCTCAATCAAATTATTACCGCTGCTAGACCAGACAGTCCCAAATGGACAGTGGAATAGATCTCGCCTTGGGCTGTGCTTAATTTTTCAGATATTCATTTTTTTTTACTTTGAACAAATGTTCTGAACCTTTCCTAAGGGTACTTTCTGACATGTCTATAACTAAAAAAAAAAAAAAAAAAGTTAGGTTTACAGAAAGCTGGGAATTGTCACACATGTGCTCATAACAAACTTATCTCCAAGAAAGCCACTATACTCCAAGTTCATTTTCTTAAGGAGAAATAAAAATTATTTTGTGCCAAGAATCAGGATCCAAAGGCTTCAGGTACCACCAGTTGAAATGATCCATTATACTTAAAGCAATCACACCCATTGTCATTCTTGAATTTTGGCCAACTAGATTTCAAGGTAACCCTTTCCACCTGCTAATCACAGCAGTAGAAATTTCCTACTCATTTTTTCCTAATGCCCAGCAAAGGTATAGATGATTAAACAGTGTGAAACAGGATTTGCTGAATGTTAAAAAGTTCTAGAAGATTGAAAAAAAATACCTACAAGGATGCTGAAAGACAAGGCAGTTGCCTCTTCTCTTTCACAATTGCACACATTTTTATAGGATGCAGAGTAATGTCACAGTAGTGAGAGCCTAACTCCTTAAGAAAGTGTTTTCTTTTCAACATCCTGTTTAGGGTTATAGCCTTCCTGCAGAAAATGAATGGTACTATATATGCTTTTTCATCTAGGGACTGAAATTGCACGTGTCCCAGGGTCTTGCTGGGCAGAAAGTAGAATTACCTAATAGTACAGGAGTATAGTCAGGGAAGGAGTTGGGGAGTTAATAGGAGAAAATGAAGCATTGCAATCAGAATAACCTTGACTGATACCTAAAGAAGGATGAGGCAAGATACCTCCAGCCTGGGTTTTTGTGCATGCAGTTTTCACAGAGGAGTCTACTGCAGCTGAATGAAATGGAAAGAAAAACACTGCGTAGTAAAAAACACTTATTTTTTCAGTAGTGAAGTATTTATGTAATGTTGACTGAGAGGTCAAGTTGACCAATTGTTCATTCATTGCAGTCTGAGGAGGAATCTCTCTAATCTTGAAGCAGTTGTGGAAGATTATGGGTGAACAAGGAAGATTCCAACGTCTGTAATTGCACCAGGAGATGGTAGAATGGACTAATCATGTATTGCACTTCATTTTACAGCACATAATCAAAAGAAAAGGACACCAACAGAAAAAAATTAGATTTATTTACTCATTCATTTATTTCTGGTCTGTCTCCTAAATGTGAGATTTAGAAGAATCAACTTCATGAATGAAAATAATTTAGTGTGATACTTTTCAAGGGAATTAAAAAGACATACATAAAGATATAAGAAAGAAAGCCAACATATAAATTAATGCATCTAGTTCTTAGAAATGTAGACACCCTTTCCCCACATTTTTTTATTAGGGACTCTTAATGAAGAAATCTGAAAAGTACCATGTCTTATTTCTTTCTGTATTTTATTTTACATCTTTATATATGTTGTGCATTTATCTAGAGGCAGTAATAATATATGCAAGGTGGCATTACAAAAGAATCTCTGAAATTTTATTCTGAATTCCTGTATTGGGACTTCAATAATAAGAATGACTAAAATTAAAAAGCAGGTTTTAAAAGTTTGTAAATGTTCAATAAATATAGGAAAGAAAGAGATAATGGGCTCAAGTGGAGCAATTGTAGCTGTTATATTGCTTTTCAAAATGAGATCTTTGGTCAAGAGACAGCCTTCGCCCTGTAATCAGGTAATTTGTTAGAAACACAAACTTCCATCACCAGAACCTGAGTGGGACTCTGAATCCTGAATTTTCACAAAGACTTAAGAGAATTCTGTAGCCCTTTAAAAATCTGAGACCCATTGCCATAGTCTTTTTTTTTCCTATAGTATATGTATAAAGATGAGGAAGAATACAAATAAAGTGGTATATTACCACTAACATTTTCCCCTGAAATTTTGTTAAATTAAATATTCTTAACCAAACAAAATAAGGAGGAAAAAAGTGTATTCCTATTAAATTCATCATGTCATTACTTTGCTGGTTTATAGTGTGGGATTTGAGAAACTAAACAGATTTCTTTAGAAGTGGTTTTGAATCTGAGGGGAAATGCCATTGAGCTTGTTATTCAGAGGGATGGGGTTCTACATTTCTTGGCTGCTGATTTTAGCTATCCCTGAAATTAGGCCTGTATCTTAATATTGGCTGTAATTACTAATCTTGAGCTTGCCATTATATTTTCAGTAAATGGAGGTGTAAACACGTTCTGAAAACCACATCTGTGCTCAGAGCATTTTGGAGAAGGCTTTTTAAAATGGCATTATCTCCCATCTTTCCAGGTGCTAGGAAAGAGATAAGCTCCAATTCAGCTTCTAAACAGAAACTGAGGGAAGGCAGTAGATAGATTTAAGGAGACTGGTATAAAGCGACCAAATCCGCCAACTTAGGTTCAGTAAACTACACACTGGCATATTCTTTTTCATTTCTCCCCCTTGTTGTTGTATTTGTCCCCCCAAACAGAAAAAAAAAAACAGAAACTAGATTAAGATTCCAAATTCCTTCCTTCCTCATCCTGTTCCACTGCTAAATTTGGAAGTCACAAAGAAGAAGAAAAAATAGTTTGCATTGTGTTTTTTAAGGAAAGGAAAGGAAAAAAAGGGGGGGTGGAATCCTTCCTTTCCTCCTGCCCTATGAAATACAATTAGTTTGACAACTCTGATTATTTTCAGTCTCAAAAGTAGTCTTCAAAACGAATTTAATGGGTCTAAGTCTACTTAAATGATTGTCATTTGAAATGTACATGTTTATATTAATGCACAGTGAACCAGGGAGAGGATAGTAGATCTAAAGGCAGAAAAATGGGTACCTCAGCATCTATTATCATTCCTACAATGGAGTTTAGAGTTCTGATTAGTAATCATCTAATTGATTATTCAAGAGAAGACTGCTCTGTGCTTTTTTGACAAAGGCTCCATGCAATTGAAAGGAAACGGCCTTACTCAGAACGCTAATTTCTTCATTAGAAACAGCTGCATAACGAGATCTAGGGATTGTTTGGTTAGTGTGTTGATGAAAGATGCTGCCCTGTGGAAAATGGGACACAGTTTTTAAGATGCCGCCTGCAGAAGCCAGCGGTCCTGTTAGATCGGATGTCAGGCTATTTTTTTTCCTTCTACCTCAAGTGCCCTCTAGCGTGCGATATCTGTGCAGGTTGCTATGTAGGAGGGAGAGAGAAGAAGGCAAAAATGAAAGTCTCCCAATCACTCTTCACATTTCTGAATTGCTCTGCTTTTCTTTTTCTCCTTTCTCCAAGGGGTCATTTCTGCCTAAGTGTTTGGCAAAAAACAAAAACAAAAAAAAGGTGCTTTTGCTTTTGCATGAAAAACAAATCACTCATTTGCTAAACTGGGAAACAAATGCTAATCCTTTCTCAGGGGTTTCTTTTGAACATTCATCATCATTTTCCAGAAGTTTCCTACACTCTAGTAATCAGGCAAATAAAAGCAGGTAAGTTGCTCCCTAGGAAGAAATTTCATTTTGTTCCTAACTCACAGCCGACCAGCTATGAGACATTTGATGCAAATTGATTAACCTCTCCATGGGTTTTAAGTTTGTGTCTCCATAAAAGTGCTTACTACTTCTTTCTTGCCTCAGGGGGGTGGTATGAGGCCTAATTGAGGTTTATAAAACAATTCCAAGTCCTTGGAAACAATTTGATATACAGTTGAACCTGTCTCTATTCTTGCATTGACTAACAGGGTTTCACATTCTCTTTTGTAATCCAGGGGGAAACTGATCAGGATTTGTGTTTTTATAAAGATGTTGTTAAAACAACTCATACTATAAATAGTGGATTTGCTCAAGAGACTTAGATTGATAAAAAAAAAAAAAAAACAAGAAAGAATATTTGGAGAAGAAAAAAATGCATTTGCTTTTTTCAAACATATCTGTGTATAAATAAATATAGCTAAATAGGAGGCAGAATTCCTTTCTGACATACATTTGGGCATATCTTCTTACATTTTTAAATCAAGCTAACAATAACAGAAGGTAAAGTTACTCACCCAAATACCACCCACTAAACACACTTAGTCCCTGAAAGAGAAGCAGATAACTGTAAACAAACTTATGTATTGACATCCATTCAGATGGGAGGACAGTTGAACACCTGTTATGAAATGCAGACATTTTTTCACTAATGATTATTATGCAGTACTGTGTTTTACTTACCTAGGTTCCCACCACTATCTAAAAGTAGAGTTTCTATAAAACCATTTGTAATACAAATGATTCAAAACAAAGAAACTGCAATGAGTGTATGTGGCTTATTTTCATTCCAGACCCCCCAAATAGTCTATTATGCCATACAAAAAATAATAAGATAAAACCCCATAATTCCTAAAATAACAATAACATATAGTAATAGCCGTATAAGATGAAAAATATATGTCATCTGTTAATCCTTTCCCAAATATCACTGAAAAATCACAGGAAGTGATGGAGTGAACAAAAAGTGCTTTATTGTCGTGCTCTATGTTGCAAAAACTGCCATACCTTTAGGGAGCACTGCAAAGAGGGTCAAGATAGGGTCAAGCCTTATGCCAAATAAAGCAATATAACTTTGTTCACGTATTTAGGATTTTTCCAGGAAAAATGATGAATCTTTCAGAGGACAAATGGTGAGTACATAAAAATCAACATGCAATAAACATGCATAATAATATATTACATATGTAGAAACCTCACAAGGAATGCGTCCTTTACATGGTAATGAGGAGTCCAGGGAGTTATTGGTCAAGGGTGTCTTGAATGTACATTCTGCACAGACCCATTTTATCTGCCTTTAATGTAGCTCCTCAAAGGAAGGGGTTGTCACATTGTCCAATTTACAAACCTCAGACCAGTTTGTTTTGCCTTTTATTAGTCCTAAGGAGTTCATATAGTAAAATAAAAGCACAAAATTGCTCTATGTTTTGATTATTTAATTATATGGAGTTTGAATTCAAAGATTAACTTCGGGTTGATTTTATCTGTTCTCTTGGTTTCTTTATATCTCCCATATAAGTGAATCATTTGGTTGTTGTCATACTCTTTGTGATAAATTTTACTTTTCAAAACACCCTACAGGGGAGGGAGCGATAGCACAGCTGTAGGGCATTTGCCTTGCACTCAACCAGCACAGGGTGGACACCAGTTCGCATCCTTGCATACCATATGGTCCCCAGAGCCTGCCAGGAGCGACTTCTGAGCAGAACCAGGAGTATCCTCTGAGAGCTGCTGGATATGATCCAAAACAAACACAAAACAAAGAAAAACACCATACAACTTTATCCATTCATCCATGTTTAGGTATATTATTTATTTTTAACTCTTGGCTATGTTAAGTAGTAATGCATTGCACAGCAAAATATACATGTTCTTTTGGATCTGTGTCTACAGAGAGATGATTTATAGTAGAACTGCTGGATAGTCTAATAAGTATTTTTAACATATTTTTATTATTGTTGTTTTGTTGTGTTTTATGGGGGCCATACAGGGTAGCATTCAGGGGTCACTCCTGGCTTTCTCTCAAAAATCGCTTCTGGTGCCGATGAGGTGGCGCTAGAGGTAAGGTGTCTGCCTTGCAAGCGCTAGCCAAGGAAGGACCGCGGTTCTATCCCCCGGCGTCCCATATAGTCCCCCAAGCCAGGGGCGATTTCTGAGCGCTTAGCCAGGAGTAACCCCTGAGCATCAAACGGGTGTGGCCCCAAAAACCAAAAAAAAAAATCGCTTCTGACAGGCTTGGGGATCATATGAGATACGTAATACAACCCTGGTCAGCGGTATACAAGGCAAATATACATGACCCTACACGCCATACTATAGCTCTAGCCCCTATTTTTTGAGATCTTTGTTGTTGTTTGGTTTTGTTTGTTTGTTTGTTTGGGGGTCACACCCAGTGGTTTTCGAGGGTTACTCCTGGCTTTGCATTCAGAAGTCGCTCTTGGCAGGCTCGAGGACCATATGGGGTGCCCTAATTCGGACCCCGGTCTGTCCTGTGTTGGCAACATGCAAGGCAAATGCCTTACCACTGTGCTACCGCTTGGGCCCTACTTTAAGATCTTAAGAAACTTCCTTAATGAGCTCCAAAGATTCTGGGCCAATTTACATTTCCATCAACAATATACAAAATAATTGTTTTTCTCCATCTCTTAGCCAACACTTGCTATATCCTCTCTCTCTCTCTCTCTCTCTCTCTCTCTCTCTCTCTCTGTCTCTCTCTCTCTCTCTCTTTCTCTCTCTCTCTCGGCTCCGAGGTTCATGTGGGATGCCAGGAACCCAGCCGGGGTCCATCCCAGGTGGGCTGCGTGCAAGGCAAACACCTTGCCTTTGTGCTGTTGCTCTGGCCCCTACACTTGCTATTTCTGTTTTTGGAGAAGGGGGTCATTCTCAAGAATTATGGGGTGACATTGGCGGGGGAGGGACCACACCTGGTATTGATCAGGCCTATTCATGATTCTGAGCTTAGGAGTCACTTCTTGCTGAACCCAAAGAATCATATATGGTGCTAGAGAGCCAAAACAGATCCCAGATTTCATGGTTAACTAAAGCTAGTTAGCAAAATTGTGATTTGGGGAGGAGGCAAATAAGAGGACTTTGATTCAATCTGATAAACACTATTTGAGAGACTCTTTGAGAATATTGAAGTCAATGCCATTGAAATTCTTGTTTAGGAACTTTAGAGTCCAAGATGAACTTACACTTCTGCTGTTATTATTTAAATCTATATATCCCTTTATATTTATCTAAGCACATTGTCTCTCCTTTTTAATCTTTGCAATAATTTGTGGAAAGAGAAGATAATTCCCTTAGTTTTACTAGGCTATAGTCTTTAGTCTTTTTTAGAGTCAAAAGAATCCTAGAGCCTTCTGCCTGTGCTCAGAATTTATTTATGGGTTTGAGGGACCATGCGTGGTATTGGAGATTGAACCCAGGTCAGCCTCATACAAAGCAAGTGCCTTGCCCACTGTACTATTTCTCCAGCACCTTGTTCTTTAGTAAAGCCTCATCATTTACTAAAAAAAAAAAAAAAAAAAAAAAAAAAAAAATTGGGTTAAGTTTTTTACTTTTGAGCCAAAGTTACACAATTCATTTGTGACAAGTCATCACCAGCTCCTATGTTACTGGTCTTTAAAGGATATGCGAAACCAAAAAGGAAACCACAAAAAACAAACAAACAAAAAACGGGCAGGAGAGAGAGCATGGAGGTAGGGCATTTGCCTCGCATGCAGAAGGATGGTGGTTAGAATTCCGACATCCCATATGGTCCACCAAGCCTGCCAGGAGCAATTTCTAAGCATAGAGTCAAGAGTAAGCCCTGAGCACTGCTGGGTGTGACCCAAAACCAAAACAATAATATTATTAATAATAATAATTAATTTTAAAAAGGATGCAAGGTTGTCACTTATCTCAGTTAATGTGACTCATAAAAAATTCTTAAGCTAACCTTCTTAATGACAAGAAGTCAGAAAACTTCTAGGGAAAATATGATTTTGGAATTCTGACCTAAATTAATCTGTCTATAAAGGTCCACTTTCATTTCCTGGTGAGATTCCATTTACTTCTTTCACCTAGTATCTGCTCAGTCAACTACTATATCTTGTCTTGGTTGTATAGGTTCAGTACCTCAGACTTTGACTTATTAATACAGCCACAAAGGCTTTATCAAAGCAGATATTGTATGTTGCAAGGCTTTGGAGTGAGAATTACTGGTAATCAGAGGAAGACAATAATAAAAGATATCTATAATTGTGCCCTCATGTGTTCTCAGATACTGTGATGTTTTCTTTGATATCTTTTAATAGGAAACTCAATTCAAGTGGAGATGTGTAAGAACCTTCTACATTCTCTCAAAACAAAACAAAAATACCTATGTGTGACATACCAAAATAATGAGTCTTAAAGAGTTTTCCTCATTCTTCTATATGCATCACAATATTAACTCTCGATTTCTTTCACCAACTTATCTCCAAACCTGACCGAAAACACCTTATTTTTTTACTGGATTATGACTCTCTCATTTATCAACCAAGGCATATATTTTTCTGGCATAGAAAGAAATAATAAATGGCTCTATCTGTTAGTGTTGATAATCTTACATTTGTCTGATTAACGTCTTACCAGGACAAGGGATTAATTGGCATATGTTAGTTCATTATTCTTTTAAAAATCTCTCAAGATTCAAATAAATGGATATTGAATATGAATATTGTTCTCTATATTTCACTTAGGTCTCTATCTCTCCAAAATAATTTTACAGTATGATCCTATTTGTTTTATTTCTACCAGAAAAATAAAGTACTTTGATAATGTTCTCTTATTTGAGGGCTAGGAGATTGGAAACCTTATAAATCAAGCAAGATATTTGGGTTTATAAAGCTATAGCTTCAAATCCTAGTAGAACATATTGCTGGTTCTATAAATTAGATCAGTTAACTGATTAACCAGTTTAATGAATTTTCTGAATCTCATTTGCCCTTGTGTAAAGAATTATATACCTTTTGTAGTATATTACTCTCACGACTATTGCATTAAGTGATGCAATAAAAAAGAGCCAGTTTTGAATCATTTTTTCAGTTCCTACTCAAGGGGATCCATAAAAAAGATACACCTAAATCCACCAATTCAGATGAGCAGATGGCTAGAAAACAGATCCTTCCAAGACCCCTAGAATGACTGCTCCCCAGATTGTATAATTCTGTTGCATAGTTAGCTGGGGATATTCAGTCACACCTTAACCAAAAATATATACCTGGTACAATTCATTGTTTTCCAACGCTTTTGAAATGTGGACAGGCCAGTTTTTCATGACTTTTTAAACAATTATTTTCTGAAAAGCTATAAAAACAACATATTTCTTCATTAAGATTAAATTTCTGTTTTTGTGTGTGCATCTTATTTTGTACTTCCTAACTTTCATCCATGAATCACTAAAGACAGTACCATATTTTCCTGCGTATAAGACGGCTGGGCGTATAAGACAACCCCCTAATTTTGCAGTTAAAACGTAGGTTTAGGCCTATATTCGCTCTATCAGACAGAACGTTCCTGTGCTGCAACTGTATGTACCACAGTGAGCCAATCACAACAAGCAAAGGTTCAAAGGCTATACAGTAATAGACTTCCTCTCTGATTCTGGCCAATCTGAGCAGGCTTTTTACAGTGTAGATTCCGATCCAAAACATTGTTTAATTTGCATGCATAAAAAGCCTGCTTGGATTGGCTGAGTTAAGATAAGCGATCAGAGCAGCCTTGCAGTGATTGGTCCCTTATCATAGGCATCTTTTCTGGCAATTCCCTGGTGGCGTCAGTTAATCTCCCCAACTACATGAACCAAACAACACCCCATCCTCGGACCCTAGCATTGAACTACCAAGACGGCTAGCTGGGTTTTGCCAGAATTGGCCTCCAGATCTCCTGAGTACTGTTTGGAAGCCCCCAAGAAAGAGATTTGGAAACTCTGCGGCCTAATATTTTTTGTTTGTTTGTTTAGTGGCATATTGAAACATTTTTGGGATATACTCGGTGTATAAGACTATACCCGATTTTTGGTTGACTTTTTGTTGTTTCAAAAGTCATCTTATACGCCTGCAAATGCGGTAATTGTGAGGTCTTCTTTAGTATCATGACTCAGTTAAAAAAATGCAGGTTAACATTTTATTTCTAATTATCTAAATAAGAAATAATGGTATCCAAGATACCAATGAGAAAAGGAAAGAGTTAAACTCAGTTGTCCTATGGAAGAAAACTTCCCTATACTACTGACATTTTCTTATCAGTTTTAGTTAAGAGGTGTTCTAGAACCTACCTTGTAAAAAAAAGACTGGCCACCAGGCTTCATACTAGTATTCAGAAGAATCCATTTGTGTGAGGCACTGGCAAGTAAGGATTCGTGAGAATAGTACGTTAGCCACACATCCACTTTGCATTAGTGAAGAGGAAGTTTGTTGTATGACAGGGGTTAAGTCATACCTAGCTGTGCTTAGACACTATTCCTGGCTCTGTGCTCAGGAATAATCTCTAGCAGTGCTCAAGAGACTCTGTGTAGTGCTGGGAATTCAAACTAGGATTGGTCACCCGCAAGTCAAATAGTTGGACTCTAATATTTTTCTCTAGACCTTCTGATGGAAATTCTTTTTTTTTTATCCAGTTATTCAGAAACTCTGAAACTAAAAGATGAGAATTTGATACCTTATGCATGGAAAGGTGACAGATAAATCAATCTAGACCAAAAAAAATGTCTAATTGATGTTGAATAAAATGGTATATATCCTTTGGATTGTTTATAGCCTAAATTTGCACATCAAATACCCTGTATTTTGCACATATTATACATCTGTTAGTAGGTGCATTGCTTTGGATTGCTGGTAATTTTAAGAGATGCAGGGCTCCTGAATTACTATTTGAATTGCCACTAGGATTAAATCTGCACTCTGGGGATGCAATTGATATCAGTTTAGTGAAGAGAACCAGAGAATAGAAAGAAGCTTTCTTTTAAAGAACCCAACTGTTCTCAGGAATTACTTCTGGTGAGGACTGGGGAGGTTGTATGTGGTATTGGGATTAAACTCAGATCAGGTGCATGCAAGGTAAGTACCTGAAGCACTGTGTAATTGTTCCAGCCCCAAGAATCTAGCTTTTCTGTTGGTAATCCCTCGTTGATATCAGCTGCTTTATCTCCCATATGGATCAAAAGCATGACTTACTTTTTTAAGTATTTACTTACAAGCACATTGATAGTTCTCAACTACAACTTGCATGCGCCTTCAGCATGAGATTAACACACTTGTGATTTTCTCTGCTACCTTCTTCACTAGATAGATGATAAACTCCTTGAAAGCAATGATTGTATTGTCTAGCTCTGTGCATCCTGAACCTAGCCCCAAATCTGCTACATAGTTGATGTTCCAAAATGGTATTATTTAAGATAATGAACAAATTAATGTGACTGCAAAGATAACTATGGGTATTTTTTGTCAACAATGAGTTTAAAATAGACTAAGATGAGGAGTGAGAAAAATCAGATGGCCCAGCAGATTGGTGTGGGGAGCTTTACGTGGAGAACAGATTTTACTGAGAAAGAGGGGGGGAAGAGAATGACAAAACAAAATGAAAAGAAAGCAAACCAGGAAACTCAATCTTCTTGACCAGAAATAGAACAGTGAGAACAACAGACTAAATGGCTGAATGATTGAACAAAATTAAAAATTCTTCCAACTGACACAATTAAGTGTGAACATCAGGAAGCAATTCTGAGCCCAAATGGTGATTTGCATAATGGTAGTAGTAATACAAAGAGAAATAATAATTATAATGACACCAAGGATAAATGACCGTCTCTCTTCTCCTTAGCGCCTCATTCTGTAATACCTGAGTGTTTACAGAGCAATTTCCTGTTCAGGAAGTATGTGGTCCCTCATGAAATGTACTCTCTCTCTAGTCTTTAGACTTACAAACTTGTCGCCTTGTCCCAAAGCTAGAGTTCTACTATAGATTCCCAGAGTTCTGTCTTCCTTGAGAGCTAGGGATTTCCTGGAAGACCAGAGAAAATCGTTGTGTTCATTTACCTTTGAATTCCCTAGTAGCACACAAGAGAAGCTTGATATATTTCAGATGATTTATCATTTCGTATATATCCCACAGCAAATTGAAAGACAAATTGATCCTACAATACTTCCTTTTTTCAGATGAGGAAATTGGAAATATACTATGAGAGCAGAGACTGAGAAATCAACCTAAAGTCTTGGAACATACTGGCTTTTTCTGCATTGTTGAAGAAAGAGCATTGCCAAGGTTATTTTGCTTCCTAATATCTGCTTTTATGTTTAGAATTCAGAGGCTCTGTTTCTTTACTATTC
>PVKC010012169.1:0-24009 GCA_004027635.1 Crocidura indochinensis
AGCTCCAATGAATGATACTGGCACTTTGGTGATAGGTGTGGTATAGAATATTATGCACCTAAAATATAAAAGTTTACATTCTTGTATGTCTTGCATGTTTAAGGAGCATGTAGGAACATGTATTTTAATAGGGAGATAGACTTTAAATAAATGAATAAGTTAATGATACATCTGACAATGTAAAGTACTAAAAAATTAAGTTGGATAGAACATAAAAATATGGAAAACCATAATATTTTTCATGGCATTACCAGGGATATTTACTTAATTTAGTGAGATGCCATAGGAGATTTGAGGAATATGAGAGAATTAGTTATGTAGATACTTGAAGAAAAAACACTAAGGGAATAATGACTGGGCTAGATAGTTAACTATTAGAGAAGTATAGATGAACACACTAAATGCTGTATTAATTTTTATATAAAGTAGGCATTTGGAGAATTTTGAAACATATCATTTTAAATATTAAGATGTAATTTTAAATAACCAAATTAAAAGAACTATTCCAGCAAGGACAATAGAATTATCTGTGGAAAGTCTAAAGATGTGTGAGAAAAGAGATAACAGGAGAGTGATACTGAAAATGACCAATTTGAAAGAGAAAATTGGTTTTAGAAATGGAGAAGGAAGACTAGATTTAAGCTTCATTTCATTTAGGGCGTAAGAAGTATTGACAACTTGAAAAGAATTATTTGGAATCATGATATATATAAATACAATCAGGATTTTGGATTTTGTGGCAGCAGGGCATTGTCTATTTACCCACGTTTTTTTTTTTTTTAAGTTTTTGTCATTTGTCACATAAAAATGAATCTGCATCTTGCGTTTAAGGAGTCATATGTCTTTTTTCATGATATGTATTTCTCAAAAACCACATTGAAGGGTTTTCATTTTGATCACCTTCTTTAGTCATGGAAAACTGAGAGAATAATTTCCTACATGTGAGAAGGTATGTTCTGTAATACAATTTGAGGCAAGCAAATCAGGATCAGGTAGAAAGAACAAGAATTGTTAAATGGGAAGACACAAAGAATTTATAGATATTAAGTGAATCAGAAGAGGGAAATCGTGAACATCTGACCATTGACCATAATTATAGTTATGAATTTCATACTTTTAGGTATTATAAAAAATCTTTGTGTGGGCTCAGGAGATAGCATGGAGGTAAGGCGTTTGCCTTTCATGCAAAAGATCATCGGTTCGAATCCCGGTGCCTCATATGGTTCCCCGTGCCTGCCAGGAGCAATTTCTGAGCATGGAGCCAGGAGTAACCCCTGAACACTGCCGGGTGTGACCCAAAAACCATAAAAAAATCTTTGTGGCTTATATGAACAAAATTTTAATTTTTAAATATGAATTATAGGGAACCAGTAAACACAGGGGTTCATTGAGATATACCAAATGAATAAATACAGATAAAGTTAGCAACTTAATTGTTGTTTGTAGAACAATTAAGGTAGGGCATGGAAGGAGCTGAAAGACAAAAGAGAAGCATATAGGATTAGAGATATGCTCGCTTGTTTGAAAAATTCACTATTTTGATTGTTTTCTAGGTATGTACATAAGGTAAATTTACAAGATTCAATATTTGAAACGTTAGAGAGAGAGACAGTATCTGCATGCTAAAACTCATAAACCTAAATAATAAAATTGTTTTCAGAGCCAAACTACATACTGAGTTAAAATTAAGTTTTAAGAAGGCTATTGATAATTATGCTTATAATTATCAAATTGATTTCAAATAGGCTTAGCTCTTTTCAAAAATCAAATATATCTCCAAAAGACAAATATTTGCTGCCACTAAGAAGCTCACACAAATTGTTCTTATTGGGATTAACTACTTAAAAAGGATCCCCTGAAGGATATTTATTCAGAATGGCTTACATTGATTTTAGAAGCTTTGATAGAAGGGCATAAAGGTTGATGAGTTTGATAGAGGGATGCTGGGATTACATTTTCATCTTTGGTTCCTTTCTTAAGGAGGAAATGCATCTTCCAGAGATGACATGTCTTGCTATAAATGTAATTTGCCAGTGTATATATGTTTTATATTTACTTTAAAGCCCTTTTAGTTGTATAAGTGTTTTTCCTTTGCAGTTTTTTTTTTTTTTTTTTTTTATTGAAGCTATGGCCAAGACGCCTTTCTGTGCTCCGTCACCATGCCATAACTCTGTCACTTTGTGGCTGCATTTGAGGAAGACGAATAATTATGTGAGCAGCATGCCTTTCTGATGAACAAATTAAGCCCAATATTTATTAGTAATAACTGCTTTCTTTTACAGTGGATAATGAAAAACTGCAGGGTGGATTCATGCTGTGTTTCCTGGATGATGGATGTGGTATGAGCCCTGGTAAGTTAATTATCTAGGTAACTAACTGGCTGTTAGAGAAAATAGTCTAAGAAATCCATAAAGCAATATAAATAAACTGAGTTCTAAATGTCCAAACAGATATGGCATTATTATGGGAAATAAACCCCAGATTTAACAGATTGTTGAATTTTTTATATTGAAATATTCTGACAGTAAATTCACTGTAACTATACCAAACTAAGGCATCAATTTAAGAAAATATTGCCATAAAAGTGAAAGACATAGCTACTTATTACTTGCAAGATAAATATCTGGGAAGAAATAACTTCTGGTTGAACTCCAGATTATTTTTAGATTACCCTTCAGGTATCGTTTGGAAGAGCCCTAACACAGATTCCATTGCCTTTATGCTATTTTTAATTTTCTGCTCAGCCTTGAGGTAGAGGTCAACCATTCTTATTTCTAACAGTTCCTGGACTGATGTTGATTCTCTGTGGGACCAAAGATTTTAGTGGTTTCCTTTATATGTTTTCTTTATAACAAATATATCAGTAATGTGTTACATGACGACTCTATCTTCAGGATTAGCAAAAGTCAGCACGTACTAGGTATGCAATACTTGTTTGCTGTGGATTTGAAATGTTATTGCCTTGGAAAAGAACTTTGAAGTTATTGGGATTAATTTATTCCAGCATGTTTATTATACTTGCCTCTGTACCTCAAGCCAGAGATTTTGATCTCTAGGCTTTAGAAAATGGTAATATGCAAGTCGGTCCCATGCCAGAGGAATGATGACTGTACTGACAGAAATTAAATACAAAAGCAAGGAATTATCTTCTTCCCAGTGTCTGAAGTCTCCTTCTTCAGTCTGAATGATCGAATGCTATTTGTTAGCAAAATTTAGAAGATGCTAAAATATTTCACTCAGTTCTTGCTCTATTTGGAAATGTGAATTTGTCTGTGTCCCTTAAATTGTGAATATTTCTGGTTCCTTAGTCTTTAAATCAGAGATAGAACTATCTGTGAAAAAACAACTCTGAGAAAGCAGCTTCATCTAGATCTTCACATTCATTCTCCCTGATTCTTAAAATAGCTAATAGGTAATGTGGAACATTCTCAGATAATTTATTTTTCCAAAAAAGTAGCTCCTTTAGTGTTATAGCTAAATATCCAAACCACAGACTCAACAACAAAGAAAATAAGAGTCCATACATTAACAACCAGACTTACAATGTGTCTGTCAATGTGGCAGACTGAGAATCAGAGCTGAAGTTAGGTGTGTCAATCATAGGAGTTTAATAAAATTTCTAAAAAGTGTCTTATTTTTCCTACCATAAGACTTACCTTTTCCCCACAAAAGATGGGGGAAAATGTCTGTGCATCTTATAGAGCCTGGAGTTGAAGCCTGAGTGCAGGGAACTTTTTTTTTATATTAATAAAAATATTTTAAATATTTAAAAAATGTCTTTTTTATTTTCTGATGTATAAAAAAGTTAGGTAGATGTATTTAACCCAGCTGTGGACTTGTGTATTGGAAATATGCTTTGGCCTCGCAGTCTGGTTGTTGTTAGCCCCAGATGTTTCCTGATGGTGTCTCAAGTTCCATTTATTAAATACATATTTTAGTACACCATTTGCTTTATAATATTTGTTTTTCTTGTTTTCCTCAGACCGGCTCACTATATGAAGCTCACTGCCAAGAGTAGTGGCGCACTTAGGGAAATAACTACACTAACAACTATCATGACAATCTTAATGAGTGTGAGAAGTAGAACGCCTGTCTCAAATACAGGCAAGGGTTAGGAAGGGGAGGCATTGGTAGAAGGAATGTTGCACTGTTGAAGGGAGGTGTTCTGTTTATGACTAAAACCCAACTACAATTATGCTTATAATCATGGTGCTTAAATAAAGGTCTTATATATTAAAAATATCCAAACATGTTAAAAACAAACAAACAAACAAAATCTTTGTGTGTCTTATGGTTAGTTGTGTCTTGGAGAGTGAAAAATATGGTAACTCCTTGTATTTGAACTCATGAATAAGATGACCAGATCTTCAGAAGAAACTCAAGCTTTACAAAATAGTACTTAAGAAAATCCAGGATGCTAACATAAAAGACTAGTGTTTATTCATTGGATGCTTGAGACCTGGTACTATTTCTAGTACCTCATGCACCCCTCTGTACCTCAGTACCCCAGGGAGGAACCCCCAAATCAGCATAAGCCCCAATTATCTGGTTGTTCCCTTCACACAGCAAAACAAAAAGTAAAGTTCTATCAGGGTTGTGATGAATTCTTTATTTAACTTTGTGGTAGAGAAATATTGCTAATCTAGCGGTGGTTGTGCTGTGGTAACATAACATTTGCAGACACTCCAAAGTCTCCTCTGAGACACCACATTAAGTGGTGTAAATGCTACCTAAACAGAAAACAATTACAGAAAATTGATTGGAGAAAGTTTTAATGAAGAGTTTATGGGATTTATCTATTTTCAGACGTGAGGAGGATCAATCTTGATTTATAAAAGATGGCAGTGATCATTTTCAACCTCTTGTTACAGCTCATGTGTCATAGGGAGTCAAGTAATTTCTTTTCGTGGCAGTCTTAGGATACCAGTTCCTTGCTTAAAACTCTTAGTAGTTTTCTATTATTTGACAATAAAATACACACTGTTTGAATAATGGGAAAATGTTTTGACATTTATACCCATATTCTACAGATAAAGAGTTCAGTTTCAAGATTCCTCTCTCTGGCCTTTGAGTTGTCCATTAGAAGAGCCACTTATTGGGGTCAAAGAGAATGCAGTGGTCAGTGGTCTACATATAAACTATGTTCTATTTATGTAATTCCATAGATATTGGGCCTTGTATACAGAAACTGGCTTTGATCCCTGCCACCCATCAATAATAGAGAGTCCATCAATAATAGTGAGCCCTGACTCCCTTTCCCCAAGAAAAAAAGTGCAGATTGTTATTCATACTTTTAACTAGATATCAACTGAGTTCTTATGAGTCCCTTCCAGGGTTTAATGAATTTCCTAGATTTTATCAGCAACCTTTGAACTCAGTTACCAACTTATTTTAAAAGGTATGAGATATTAAAGGATGTCAGTCTTTCACTGGTGACATGATACATACAGCTAGATCCTAAAAAGACTTTCTATCCTTGTGGAATTTGGGGTATTTCTTGGTGGCAAATAGAAGAGTTATTCTCTTAAACTGTAAGTTCTCCTCACTCCTTTTTTTTCCCAAATGGAATTTTTTGGTTTGTTTTTTGTTTTTTGTTTTTGTCCACACCCAGTGACACTCAGGGGTTACTCCTGGCTATGTGCTCAGAAGTCACTCCTGGCTTGGGGGACCATATGGGAAACCGGGAGATTGAACTTCGATCTGTCCTAGGCTAGCGCAGACAAGGCAGGCACTTTACCTCCAGCACCACCTCCCAAATGGAATTTTAAAGATTGATTATATCTTGGTCATTGGTTATTGATACACCTTCTTAATTTTTTTTTCCTTTCTTTGAAGTGAGAGGTTGAACTGAACAGTTTCTAGTTTTATCCAGGCTTAGGTTCCCTGGCATTTAGTTGCCATCATTAACTGCTCTCAGGAAGTCATCTCTTTAACAAAAACCAGGGGGTAGAAAGAAAGATGTTATAAATAACAAGACATCAGTTTTATGTTTGTAGTTCTGAAGTGCTAGACTTTGAGGACAGGAAATCAGTATCACATAAGATGCCCCCACTATTTTGGGGAGAAGTGTTGTTATTTTTATTGAAATAACATTGCATTTCTATAAAAATATACACGTTTTAGGTGTCTGTCGTTATAAAGCAATGTCTATATATAAACTATGTTCTATTTATGTAATTCCATAGGTATTGGGCCTGAAATTATGAATGGGGAAAAGATATGAGAAGTATGCCCTGATGAATGATGAAATTTGCATTACAAGTTATAACACTGCATCAACAATTTTTGTGTCTTTTTTGGAGGTCCGCACTGGGTGACGCTCAAGGGTTACTCCTGGATATGCTCTCAGAAATTGCTCTTGACTTGGGGGACCATATGGACATGGGGGGATTGAACCGTAGTCCATTCTAGGCTAGCATGGGCAAGGCAGACAACTTACCTCTTGTGCCATTGCTCCGGCCCTTGCATCAACAAATTTTAATTGTATGCATATATAGGATATTATATATATAGGCATGTGTATCTAATAGAACATTCAAAAAGTCCAAGAAGAGTGCCTGGAATCTTTGCATGCTCCTTATATTACACTGCAGGGCCATAAATCATATTTACACTCAGGCTAACTTAGGGACATCAATACAATACTAGAGCATGTATTCAGATATTCAGACAGCCCCATGAATTCCTTTTCCTGTTTTGTGGGAGCAGTCCTATTTCTAGAGGTAAATTTTGAAGTTCAAAGATTCTTCTCTAGAGTTTATTGTTCAGGAGACATTTAGAAGAATGAATCTGAGAGTTTGAAACAAATGCTTTTTATTCTCCAGTTTATATTATAGCAGAAACCAATCTGATCTTTCTAATCTAATATTGGATAAGGACCAACTCAATGGAAAATTCCTTATAGTATAAGAATTATACTTAAATGATTTTGTTTTGAGCCCCACATCTTGCTGTTTCCAGGGCTTATTTCTTGCTCTGCACTCAAGGATCACTCGGCATGGCTCTGGGGATCACGTGGGGTACCTTCGATCAAACCAGTGTTAGTAGTAGTATGCAACGCAAGTTCTCTGTGCATTGTAATTTCTGACCCCTAATACACTTTTTAAAAGACATATTAAACAAGGCCCATTTATTGCTCTAGGGTTTTAGAGATTCATCATCTAATTTATTTTATTTATTTATTTATTTTTATTTTTTTGGTTTTTGGGCCACACCTAGTGATGCTCAGGGGTTATTCCTGGCTATGCGCTCAGAAGTCGCTCCTGGCTAGGGGGACCATATGGGAAACCGGGGGATCAAACCGCAGTTTGTCCTAGACTAGCGCAGGCAAGGCAGGCACCTTACCTCCAGCGCCACCGCCCAGCTCCTAATTTATTTTATTTATCTGTATCAACAGCTCTAATATAGCTTACTTTTGGAGTTGAATAAATTAAGGATAAATGTGTCTTTATTTGTATTTGAAGTCTTTATTTTATTTTATATTTTTTGTTTTTTGGGCCACACCCTGTGACGCTCAGGGGTTACTCCTGGCTATGCACTCGAAAATCGCTCCTGGCTTGGGGGATCATATGGGAGACCGGGGGATGAAACCACAGTCCATCCTGGATCAGCAGAGTTCAAGGCAAATGCCCTACTGCTGCAACATCGCTTCACCCCTGGATTTTTTTTTTTTTTTTTTTTTTTGGCTGGGGAGGCATATCTGACAGTGCCTAAGACTTACTCTTGACTTTGTGCTTAGGGGTAAGCACCTTAACTTCTCCACTATCCTCTGGTCCATGCTTAAGAGTTTTAAATCCTGTTTACACAAGTTCATTTGACTATGTCTCTATGTCCTTTAAGTGTAATATTAAGATCTGGTCACATATTATGGAATTCAACAAGAATTCTTGCCTTAGGTCTGACCTAGAATTATAATATTTTCCCATTCTCACTGACTCATGATTTCTAAAGAACTAAATTTCTCTTTAATTTATAGAGGAGGCTATAGATATAATTTATTTTGGAACATCCAAGAAACGGGTATCAAACCTGAAGTTTATTGGACAGTATGGCAATGGGCTCAAAAGGTGAGAATTTTTTAAATGCATATATTAATAATATTGGAATACCATTTAAAGAGAGTGCTATACAGGGAATCCATGTTTGGAAACTTAAAATATAATTTGAGAAGTTTACCTTGATTTGGAATTTTCATATTCAAAACTAACTTCAATCTCTAAAAAAATTTAATTATCAGATAAGGGGGTGAATGACTTTCAGAAATTACCTGAAATTACCTAGGCAATCTCCTTGTATTTTAGAGAGCTTCATTATATCTTTATGTCCTGGTTCTTCTCAAAGAGTATCTACTGTAATTCTTATGTGTATCTACAATTTTTTTCAGTTGTCTGCTTAAATGAAATATGAGGATTCTAGCTACTATCACCCTTTTGATACCTGTCAGGAGCAGATGATATCTTTCCTTGAGCCCTTGATAGTATACATCTCAAGCAAGATCATAGGTGTGACCTAAATCAAATATGGATCAATTTTTGTTGTTTTGGGACCATTCCATAGGTGCTCAGGACTTACTCCCAGCTGTTCTCAGGGATCATCCCTGTAAGGTTTACTGGACCATATAGGATGGCATATGGGATGTTGGACATTACCCTACCCAATATATATTACTCCAGTCCCCATGTGCTTGACTAAAACAATAACAACAAAAACCTTGAACCATCTTGGGGATAGGTTGCCCAAAGAGTGGTTATTTTTGTGAAAATAAAAAATCAACCCATTACAGTATCAATCATACAACTCCGTTTTTGTGCTTGATATGTAAACGTTTGTATTCTTTTTTTCTATAGTGGATCCATGAGGATTGGGAAAGACTTTATTCTTTTTACAAAGAAGGAAGAAACAATGTCTTGTGTGTTTTTCTCTCAGACATTCTGCGAAAAAGAAGGTCTTAATGAGGTAAGAGATGAGGTCTGCTTTTGGTTTACATGATAATATTGTTTACCTTTGTATCTCAGGAGGGAAAGTGTCTCTCAGTTATTTTTTTCATTATGATTTATAAAAATATAGGAATAATTTTATGAATAAGCTGATATGTGAGTATTCTGGGTATTTGAATTCAAAACCATTTTTAGAACTTTACTTTGGTATTCGTGTGTCAGAATAATAAACACCCTTTCATTTAATGAGCCTTTTAGAACAAATGTGTAAAATATATTTTCCATTTGTGCCATCAATGGATAATATTTAAAAATAGAATATTGGATTCAAATCTGAGGAATTTCAGAATTTAAAGAAATTAAATACAGACTTGAAATTATAGTTCTATGACTATAATTTCAACTCTGCTTGGTGACTTAATCATTTTAGTGAATTTCTCTGTTTGAATTTTACAATTATAAAGGTCAGTCATAATTCAATATAGCAGATGCATGTGGAGAAACCCCAGTTCTAGCCAGATCCCAAGGAAAGCAGAAAAGAAGTAGAACACCTGAGTATTAAAGTGTTTTTAGTCTTGTCATGAAATAAGCAGATAGTAACAAATTGGATGGAAACAAAAACCAAGGGGATTAACATAATATTGGTCTTGTCTAAAACTCAACAGTGAATGACTTTGTAAATCATGGTTTCTTTAAGTAAATTACATTAAAATGTTTTTAAATGAGTATATGCATCTCCTATTGCAAGATTATAAAATACAATTTTATATATTAAAGTACCTTCAGTGTCATTTAAGGTTTTAGAGAGAACACAACTTATGACTGGAAAAGCTGGTATGAAGAGAGAAACGTCAGCAGCAAATCTTTTACCTGCAGATGTATTTGAGGTTTTCTCTGAGAGGAGAGAGATTTGGACTATTTAGCAAGAGCCAGTCATGGCCGGAGGCACCAATGTTAAAAGGATGGATAATAGAATAGTTTGTAGGCATTAGGAAGCACTTGAGTGGGATTCTCATACATGGGAAAGTGGCCTGGGAAATTGGCTCAAAGCTGATATTTAGCTTTTTAGAAGTAATCTACTTCCTTTTATTTACCTTTAGCTTAAACTTGAAATCCCTCTCCATTTTTATTTCTGGAGAGGGCAAGGTCTTTCAACTAACTAAATTATCTGATTTTTTTCATCTTTTTCCTACACAGTTCTATGCCACATGCTTATATTGTTACTTTGACTTGTGCTTATCAAATTCCCACTATAACAAATAAGGATTTATTTGTTTTTCTCTGCTCCTCTACTTTTGTTTCTCTGGCACTCTCTGACTTTCTTTCTTTCTTTCTTGGCATTTTCTCTCTCTCTCTCTCCCATACACACATACAAAATGCACACATTTTTCATTCTTTTCCCTTAATTCAGCTCAGTTGTAACATTGGTTATCTCCATATTTCCTGTTTACATTATAAGGTTATAAAAATTACTACTCTGGGGCCCAGGAGATAGCATGGAGGTAAGGCGTTTGCCTTTCATGCAAAAGGTCATCGGTTTGAATCCCGGTGCCCCATATGGTCCCCCGTGCCTGCTAGGAGCAATTTCTGAGCATGGAGCCAGGAGTAACCCCTGAGCACTGCTGGGTGTGACCCAAACCCCCTCCCCAAAATACTACTCAAAATTTTATTATGTCTAAAATATTATCTCTGTTCCTTCATGAATTTTTCACTAAATTTATTATTGTCTTTTTAGTGTTTTATGTGCATAGCACTATCACTAAGTATGTGCTTTTTATGTCTTTTTATCATTATTAAAATCAAAGCCTTAAGAGCTTTTTTATTATTTATTATTATTATTTTTGTTTTGTTTTGTTTTTTGGCCACACCCATTTCATGCTCAGGCGTTACTCATGGTTAAGCGCTCAGAAATCGCCCCTGGCTTGGGGGGACCATATGGGACACCTGGGGATCGAACTGCGGTCCTTCCTTGACTAGCACTTGCAAGGCAGACACCTTACCTCTAGTGCCACCTCACCGGTCCCATTATTTATTATTCTTGAAGAACTTTTATATGTAGTCTTTTTATGTGCAGATCCTAAACCTCAGGTCTTTCTTAAGTTTGCTCTAGTCTTGGTTTAGACCTCAGTGATGGAAATATTTTCCTACTAGAACACTTAATGATAACTTGTCTTGGTGGTTTTTTTTCTGGGTTGGAATGGTTTTGAAGGTATTGATCCAAAATCTTCTTAATTTGTCATAACACCATCCTTGTTTTACTATGCTTCAAATATACTGTACTTTTTTGCTTTATAAATTGAAGTTTTGTAGCAATCCATGCCAACTGAGATTGTGACATCATTTTCTCCTAACAATATATGTTCATTTTATGCCTCAGTGCTGCATTTAATGAAGGAATATACCTTTTTGTATTATAAAGAAATGTTTATTGTTATTTAAATATAAATTATATAGTCCTAGTGTTGGGATGGGTGAAATGAAGGTTTTAGGGTTAGATAGTGGCTGGAGATTTTAGATAAGCATAGTTTTCATGTCTAAAGTAAAAAGCAATGTAGTTGTGAGGACTATAAGAAGGAGTTACTTTCTGTAGCCTCATCTTCTGAATCAGGGTTCCTTTCCTAAAGAGTAACTGACAGCGTGGAATTTATTTAACATAGATGGAATTGATGAAGAAGAGGTAGAAAGGAGAGAAGGAAAGAGGAAGTAGGAAAGAAAAAAAGAAAGAGAAATTAAAAAAGGAAATGGCAATTTGCAAAATATATTTGATGAGTGGAACCTGTAACCTAAGCCTGTGGTACGCTGTTTACTGCTTCAGTGGTCTGAATGATCATTAGCTTTAGGTTTTAATAGAAGACATAAACAAAAGGAACTTGGTCAATTGAAGTATTTTATCAAGACATTGTCATATGAGCATTGTATACGGTATCTAGTGTGATTTAGCACTGAGGTGTAAATTTAGAGTGTCTACCCTTTGTTTCTAAGAACCACTGTGGACAAAGAAGCTGAAGGTTTATTTTATATTTGGTAAAATTAAGCCATTAAAACAAATTGTTAGCTATCACTGCAATTGGAGTTCCTGGATTTTAATCATATTCTGCACCTGATTCTGTGGATAAATATATTAGGACATTATAGGCTTTTGTAGGTAGAGGTTGATTGCATACCTGTTCACTCTAAACTGATATTTCTGTTGTTGCTGGTTTCTTTATGGTATAATGGATAGTCAAGGTTTTGTATTGCCCCTCTTCCACTTGATTTGAGCATTTCTCCTCGCTACATGCTGACATCTATGGTGCTTGGAGTTTCTACTCTTCAGAACATTGATTTGTTTATGGACTATTGTATGTAGATATGGTATATATTCTAATAACCTCAGATAAGTGCTCTTGTTCTGTATCTATCCTTCTTCTTCTGGCTTACTTCATTTAACATACTATTTTCTAGATCCATCCATGTTGCTGCAAAATTCATGATTTTTATTTCTAACTGCTATGTAGTATTCCATTGTGTATAAGTATCACATCTTCATGATCCACTCATCTGTTGTTGGGCATCAAAGTTGGTTCCAAATCTTGGCTATTGTGTTGAGTGCTGAGATAAATAGTGGAGTGCATACATATTTTGGAATGGATGTCTTGGAAATAGATGTCCAGGAGTGCGATTGCTGGGTCATATGGCAACTCAATTCTTAGTCTTCTGAGCGCTCTCCATACTGTTTTTCATAAGGGTTGGACCAGGCAGTATTCCCACCAGCAGTGGATAAGAGTTCCTTTCTTACCACATTCCTGCCATAAGAAATTGGTCACTTTGTTTTTGATGTGTGCCATTCTCACTGGTGTAAAGTGGTACCTCATTGTTGTCTTGATTTGGACTTCCCTAATGGTGAGTGATGGTGAACTTGTTTTCAAGTGTCTATTGGCCATTTGTTGATCTTTCTCAGAGAAGTATCTATTCATTTCTTTTCCCCATTTTTCTATGGCTTTATTCGAATTTTTTGGAGTTCACCTTTCTGAGTACTTTGTATATACAACATATTATCTATTTATCTGATGTGTTGAGTGCAATTTTCCCCATTCCATTAGCTTCTATTATTCTATTTTTATTAGTCTTCTATTTTTAACCAGGATTTCTTTTGCCATGCACAAACTATTTTAGTTTGATGTAGTTCCATTTATTTAGGTTTGATGCTAAAGTTCTTGCTATAGGCATTTTGTCTTCAAAGGATTTTTTGATATATAAGTCTTGAAGTGTTATGCATATTTTTTCCTTAATGAACTTTATAGTTTCAGGTTTGATTTTAATGTATTTAATTCATTTTGAGTTGATTTTTGATAAGGTGTGAGGTATGAATCAATCATTAATTTCTTACAGGTGGTTATCCAGTTGTTCCAAAACCATTTGATGAGTCTGTCTTGGTCCATTTCAAGTACTTGGCTCCTTTGTCAAATATTAGTTGACTATATAGTTGGGGGCATATCTCAGGATATTCTATTCTAACCCACTAGCCTGAGACTCTGTCTGCTCCAGTACCATGCTGTTTTGATCACTATGGCTTTATAGTAAAGCTTCAGATTAGGTAGGTAAAGAGATGCCACCCAGCTTTTTGTTTTTCAGTATGAATTTGACTAACCTAAGTCTTTTGTGGTTCCATATGAACTTTGTAATTGATTGTTCCAAGTCTTTAAAAATTATGTCTGAATTTGGATAGGGATTGCATTGATTCTATATAGAAGTTTACGTATTGGGGCCAGGCAGTGGTGCTGGAGGTAAGGTGCCTGCCTTGCCTGGGCTAGCCTAGGACGGACCGCGGTTCAATCCCCCGGTTTCCCATATGGTCCCCCAAGCCAGGAGCAACTTCTGAGCGCATAGCCAGGAGTAACCCCTGAGCGTCACTGGGTGTGGCCCACAAACCAAAAAAAAAAAAAAAGAAAAAGAAAAAAAAAAAGAAGTTTAGGTATGATAGTCACTTTGATTATGTTGATTCTACCTACCCATGAGCATTGGATGTTCTTCCATTTTCTTAGGTCCTATTCAATTTTTTTCTGAAATGTTTTGAAGTTTTCATGGTATAAATTCTTCATGCCTCTCTCTTGTAAGGTTGATTACTATATATTTGATATTTTTGGATACTTTTAAAAGTAGGACTGACTCATTAATATCTTTCTCCTCTGCCTCTTTATTTGTATAGAGGAATGCTGCTGTCTTTTGTGTATTGACTTTGTAGATGGGCACTTTGCTGTATTGGTTAATTGTTTCTAGGAGTTTTACTGTAGACTCTTTATGGTTTTTGATGTATATTATTATATCATATGCAAAAAAAAGAGATAACTTGACTTCCTCTTTTCCTATTTGTATTCCTTTGATTCCCTTCTCTTGTCTGATTGCTATTGCTAGGACTTCTAAAACTATGTTGAATAAAAGTGAAGACAGTGTGCATCCTTGCCTTGTTCATGACCTTAGTGGAAATGCTTTCAGTTTTTCTTCATTAAGGATAATGTTGCTGTGGGCTTTTTGTAGATAACTGTAACTACCTTGAGGAAGATTCCTTCCAGTCCTATTTTGCTGAGAGTTTTCATCATGAATAGGTGTTAGATTTTGTTAAACGCTTTTTCTGCATCGGTTAATATAATGATGTGATTTTTGTCTTTCTTGTTGTTGATGTGTATGATGTTGAATGATTTGCATATGTTAAACAATCCTTGCATACTTGGAGTGAAACCCACTTGGTCATGGTGTATAATCTTTTTGATGTATTGATGGATTCGGTTAGCTAAGATATTGTTGAGGATTTTTGCATCCATGTTCATTAGTGAGATTGGTCTGTAGTTTTCTTTCTTAGAGGTATCTTTGCCATCTTTGGGAATAAGTGTGACATTAGTCTCATAAAAGGAATTAGAAAGGATCACTGTCTTTTCAATGTTTTGGAAGAGCCTGAAGATCAATGGTAGTAATTCTCAGAATGTTTGATAGAATTCACCAGTAAAACCGTCTGGTCCTGGACTTTTGTTCTTGGGGAGTTTCTTAATTACTGTTTCAATTTCCTTAGATGTGATTGACCTGTTTAGGCTTCCTACTAAGGACAAGTTCTCAGTTTCTGTTCTCTTTGAAAAACTGTTTTCTTACTATGTTTATATATATACTATATATATATACACTATGTTTATATATATATGTTTATATATACATATATCCCACATAAGAGGAAAGTAATTCTTTATCTTTTGAATTTCTTCTGATTAATTTAATTTCACTTGGAAGGATTTTCTCTAGATCTATATCTTTTGTGCTCAGGGACTACTCCTGGTAATGTTCAGATGTCCATTTGTGGTAGTGGGGGTTAAACTAGGATTTCCTAAAGTTTTATGCCTCAAGCCTAGTAGATATATTTCTAAGATCCAAATAGGAAAATCGTTAGTTTCCAATAGATGTATATTTATGAAATTACTCTAAGCTCAGTAAATTCTCTTGTACAACAGTGTATGGTATGTCATCTAATCCGGAAACATTATTTGGGTAATTTTTTAAAAACAAATATTGAATCCTTTATATGTGGTGAAAAAACTTTTGAAAGATGAGAATCTAGATGCTATTTCTATCTTTATTCCTTTGTTTTTGACCTCCAGACCTCCAGGTCCCATTAATCTCTGAGCCTTTAAGGGATTCTAAAATCATCATAAATTAGGTTGCATTCAAATAAGCTCGAGTCTTTTCTTTATAAGTGTTCTTAATAGGTTTTCTTCAATCTATTGTCATCTATTTTTTAACTTATAAAATGCTGAGACACTGTTGTTTCCTGTTCTGCCACATTTCAGTAAAGAGTTGAAATTCTATCTGCTCTCCAAATTCTATAATGGAATAAAACCTTGTGTATCCACATATATTTTATATCTTTTCTTTATATAATAAGATTATATAGGAGAAATCCATTTTTGATTTTGTTTCTTTGTCTGAAGAGTGTACTGATTCAGGATTAAACAGGAGAATGATGGTTTTTATTGTATATTTATGTGTTTACTTTTAAGGTCGTTGTCCCTATACCTTCATGGGTAACGAGAACCAAAGAATCTCTTACAGATGATCCTCAAAAAATGTCATTGGAATTGTCTATAATTTATAAGTATTCTCCATTTAAGAATAAAGATGAATTGATGCAACAGTTTGATTTCATTTATGGAAAATGTGGTAAGATTATCAAAACTTGGATACTGCAATTAAAGCATCTATTTTTACATTTTGTGAACCATACGTTGTTTTATGTTTTTCTGTTTAAAATTTTGTGAAATCTTACATGGACACAGTCAATTTTTTTTATCTATATTACTTTCGTCTTGAGAGTAAACATGATTGATTCTGAAATCTCTGACACTGAGAAAAAGCTTTGTATTTACATGAACTTACTAAAACTGGGTGCAGGCTATGACCCAGTGAATAATAATACATAGTTTCTACAGTAAGTAGCAAAGTTGGGAGATATTTTTCTCAGTGTCCAGATTAGATGCTTCCTTCTTTATTAGGGTTAATGAAGTGTAATGTAACCAGTCTAAGTAAGTTTCTTGGAAGAGACAGCAAAAGCCATGTAGCCAGATACTTTCACTTTAATTTAACCACAACAATTTTACTTTTATCTGTTTATTTTACAATATTAATCTTGAGTTTATGTTCTAATATATTGAAACAAAGAACCATACCCTTTGTAATTATATGTGCTTTTACTTTTTTTCTTTTTTTTTTTTGGTTTTTGGGTCACACCCGGCAGTGCTCAGGGGTTACTCCTGGCTCCATGCTCAGAAATTGCTCCTGGCAGGCACGGGGGAACATATGGGGCACCGGAATTCGAACCAATGACCTTTTGCATGAAAGGCAAATGCCTTACCTCCATGCTATCTCCCTGGCTTTTTACTTTTTTGACTCCATGATTAATATGGGGTGAAAGTCTGATAAATTTGTCTCTAATTTGCCATATATTGTCTTCATAGTTTCCTTTCTAACCTATATATTTTTCCAAATAAAAGTGATTCTTTTATAAGTTTCAGAGTGATAGTAAAGTGTATAAGGCACTTGCCTTGCATTTGTATGACCCGGGTTTGATCTGTATTATCCCATATAGTCAAGCACCACCAGGAGTAGTTCCTGAAAGAGCTAGGAGTAATCCCTGAGAATTGTGAGTGTAGTTCAAAAACAAAAAAAGTAATGGAGGGAAGTGATGTTTTATGCTGTTATTTCCCTTTCCTCACAGAGGTGAAATGGTAGCAATTTAATAAATATTTATTGACAATATATTCTCTATAGTTTGATATAGTTAATGCAGGCTCTGACTTCTAATTGCGAAGTGCTTATATGAATAATGGCAGATGTATTTCTCTCTTACATAAAAATTCTTCCTAAAATTGTAAATTGCAAAAGATTTAGAAGATTTTTAGAAATTTTAATTTAAAGAACTATGATGATTCTCTGTAAAATTAATTCCCATAAAACTCAAAGCAAGTTTATTATGTCTTGCTCATGACCTTCATTATTTAGACTAGAAAATTTAATCTTAGAAACTTAGAAAATTTATGTGGATCTTTACACCTGTAAATTGTGATGTAGGTAGTAGGTGCAGACATTTATATTATATGCAAATGATTAGCCACTGTATGTTTCTCCCATGTGTTTAACAGCTAACTGAAAAACAAAGATGTAATTGACATCTCTTTTAATTTCTATGGCAGTCTTTATTTCTTCTTTTAATAATTAACCTTTCGGTTAGATTTTTAAAACAGCTAACAGGAGTCAAAAAGCTAAGGTTCACATGCCAAATAGTTTTATTCTTGTTTTTGTAAATACAGTTTTATTAAAAGAGAATCACATATACCCACATGTGATCACTGCACGGTTTTTATCTTAAAATATTAGAAAGATCTATGAACAATTGTGTTGAGGCAATAATGGTCTGCAAAGCAAAAATATTTATTACTTGACCATTTAAAGGAAGTTTACCAACACCTCTAATAGGATCTAAATGCTGATTTCATATTTGTACAAATTTAAAATATTAACCTTTACTCTTACATATATTGATATTATTTCCATCAATAAAAATATTGCCTAGAATACAAATTTGACTAAGGCTCCTAGCAGTTTATGTAATGTGAAATATGAAAAGAGTGCCCAGTTTAAGAATTTACTCCGAAAGACATTATGAAACTAAGTAGCAATAAGAAACTCAATACTACAGAAATTAAGCATCTTTGGGCAGAGAGTTGAATTTATTGTAAGAGATATGGAACATTACATAAACATTATTTACTAATGTACAAGAATAAAATTATATACAGCAGAATTCTATAGATGAGACAGTAGCACCATATCTAACAGTCCATGTAGTTAAATTATTGATAAACCAAACATCTTCTTTAATACCAGGTACTTTGCTGGTTGTTTTTAATTTGAAACTTCTGCTTAGCGGAGAACCAGAGTTGGATGTTAAAACTGACAAAGAAGATATCCTGGTGGCTGGAGTTCTTGAGGAGTGAGTAATGCATATGTATTGACAAAAAGACTTAATAGAACCACTGGTTTCAAGTCTGAGACCACTGGACCCTTACATGGTGACAATTGTTTCACTCTACATCAAGCTAGTCTGCCGATTCCTAACCTGGGATTTAAATAACCAAGAAACGTTGTTGTTGTTGTTGTTGTTGTTAGGAGGGTTGGCAGAGAGAAGGGAAGAGTGGGGGTTATTGTGTCATTTTGTCTTTGCTTTTTATTGTTTTGTGGAGACAGAGGTTGAACTCAGGGTTTCACATACACTCTGACTCCGAACCATATCTCTGCTTCCTGGGTAAGATGTGTAGTAACCTGTTTGACGCCATATCTGTACTGGATCAGAATCTGTAGATATCAAGTCTGTGAATCAATATTTTTTATTATTACCAGAGGATTTAGAGCTACTCATTGGAATGTAAGATCTCTGTTTTCTAATTTAAATTCTTTTACATTTTCATTTTAAAGTATTTCTTTAATTTTTCTATTTTTGTATTTTGGGTTTATTTTCTTTTATATAATTTTTATTTACACACCATGATCCACATAGTTGTTTATAATAAGTTTTTAAATATAAAATATTTCCGCCTTAAATCCTATCACCTCATGTCCCCATCCCTTCACCACTCATCCCAAAATCCCTCCCACCATATATACATTTTAAATTTAATTTTGGTAGTTTGAGCCTCATGTTTATAAACATGTTGGATCTAGTGGTTTATATGTAAACACAGATATTTTTCCTCTATACCAGATGTTGCTGAGGGGTTACCTTTCTCTGTGCTCAGAAATTACTCCTGGTGGTGGTAAGGGAACATATCAGATACTGAGATTGAACCCAGATCAGCTACATACAAAATAAGTGTCCTACCCACTGTAGCATCACTCCTGTCCGGTTTTTAACTATTATTCATGCAATGTGGTATTTACATATGTATCATGAATCACATTTTTCTAGTGTCCAGTAGCCATTCATGACCAATAGTTTATGGATTGGACAGGACAGTTTTAGACAAAGGTTTTGAAACCCAATAACTTGATTCAATTATTTTTATTTTGCCTTTAAGGCAAAAATTCTAAAAAAATTTTTTCCCAGTTAAAAGATTTGTTTGAGAAAATACACTTATTTTCCACTGTAATTTGGAGTGTCTTGTGCCAATATGGTATTGTTCCAGGGCTCCTCCTGACTGTGCTTGGGACATGCTCAGGGGATCATGTGGTGCTGGGGATTGGACCATGGCTGGCCACATACAAGGTGGGCACTATAACCTCTTTGCTGCTTCTTAGGCCCTGATAAACTACTTTTAGATGATACTTTCTAAATTTTTCTGATTTGTAAAATTTATTCCATCATAAAGAACTGCTGAGATTACGCAGAAAAGATTACTTTTATTTTTTCTCTGGAATAAAAATATCCAAGTGCTGGTTGTATCGTACAAATGTTGGGATCATTCAAAAATTTTTTTTGCCATTGTTAACATGCCAATATAAAACATAAGACCAGAATTGTTCTGACACATTGTTACTATCTTATTTTCTCCCTGCTCCTGCCTTTCTGCATCCAAAAACCAGTATCTCATGCTATTTAAAAGCTTTGAATATATATTTTCAAATACTTATCTGTCAGAATGCCTTGCCATTTCAACTCTAGCACCAGGAAACAATACATTATTGTAGGAATAATTTGACAGCTGTCAAATTAGCCAATTATATGGGGGAAAAGTTCTTACTGTTCCAGATTTTTTAATAAAGCCAGAAGTTACTTAAGCTGCTTCAGCAGCTAATTACAAATGAAAGAAACTATATCAATCCTGCTTTTCCTTTAAAGCATAACATTGGATTGTTTTGTTTTGTTTTTAAACATTTTTTCTCAGTTTTCATAAGATATAAAGTCTCTTAAGACAGAGATGAAAGATTACGAGGAAGGATTATTGTTAAAGAAATTTATTTCTGAACTAAGGATCCTATATGTTTTCATGGGTACTAGTATTAATATTAATGTTAGATGGTGTCTGAAGAAGGGCAGCAGTAACAATTACTGGGGAGTAATGCCACCTTGTTTTTTGTTTGTTTGTTTGTTTTAATATGTTTTTTGTTTGGGGCCAAACCTAGTGGTACTCAGTGTTTACTCTTGACTTTGTGCTCAAGGATCTCTCCTGGTGGGGTTAGATCAACTAAATAGCATGCTGGGGATCAAACCATGTCTGAAGCTTGCAAGGAAAATACCTTACCTGCTGTATGCCCTCTGTTGCCTCAAATTTGCTTTTAAGAGTTAAGTGGATTCAGACATAACACCTAATTAAGCTGACCTGAAGAGGGACATTAAATTTGGGTATAGAAAAAATATTGTTTATATAAAATAAATTTTATTTGGTTTCTTACTCTTTTTATAACTTATGGTAGTAGTACTTATGTTAATCAGGAGTAGTTTATTTAGCCTAGGTTTAAAAAAATGTCTTGCTGTAATATAATAACTTCTCGACTGTTTGTTTTCTTGGTGGTTCTATCCTCATAAAGCCCCTGAGATAGTACATCTGTCCAAAAAATCCGTTTCACATCTTGGAGCTGTAAATGGTCCCCTTTGATTGTAGATTGTGTGGTTCTGGTGATTGTGAAAGCAATTTAATTTTTTGTGCAGTAATAGAGAGTCAGGATTTCAAGCTTTTATTCTCAGAGAGAAACTTTTTGGTATTGTTTATTTTCTATCAATTTTATTTGTTACAGAACATAAAGTGAAATTCTATTTTAAAGAAGATAACTTGTGTGATTATTATTAATATCTTTATTTCATTGTGTTGTTCCTTAATTGCAATTTTTGTCTGTTCATCCATTATTTGCATGTATATTTTATCCAAACATCTATAGTCTTTTTTTTTTTTTTTGTACCTGGCTATGTCTAATGCTGTGATAACTGAAGCAATAGAAAAGTAGCAAAGTAAAACTTGAGCTTTCCTCTGTAGGTTATTTTTTTATCTTTAAAAAAATTTTAAAAACTTTACTAAGTCACTGTAAATTACAAAATTGCAAAGTTATTCATAATTGTATTTTAGGCACACAACCTAATATACATAAAGTTAAGATAAAAATTAAGGTATTTAAGTAAGTGGCTCTATAAAATTATAGTGAATTAATTCATCAGCAGTTAAGTAATTATTTATGTATATTTAGATTGTAGAAACAATGTTTGATATTATTTATAGTTTCTTAAACATTTATGCAGAGGTGGATAGTGTTTTTATATTATTTTGGGGCCATGCCTATTGGACTCAGAGATTACTACTGACTCTGCACTCAGGAATCACTCCAGGATGGCTCCTGAAATTATGTGGGCCACCCAGGATTAAATTTGGGTCTGCTGCATGCTGCATGTTGCTAGCTCTTTGCAGATGTGTTTTGAAACTTTATTTTTAAATTATTTTTTAATACAAACTTCTAGAAAGTGAACTACTGAGTAGTTCAGCATTGAAATTTTATAAATTTCCTGTGAGTATATGACAAGAGTTTCAAATTTAGCATTGAACTTAAATAAACCCTTTATCTCTCACTTTGGGCTGAGGTTATAACAGTAGTCGTCAGATCGCTAGCATAGTTTTACTTTGAAATGATAGTAATGTAGTGAAAATATGATTTAAAGTTACATTCAAGCACAGAAACAGCGATAGTATGCTTTGGCAGAATTAGTCTAAGGATGATCTGTTTTTCACTTTTAAAAATGTGTGTATAAATTATAGTCATGTTAGAATTCCAGAATACAGATAAAGTTGAAGTTTTGCGTTTAACATGTGCTATATTAAATCAGAATTTGAATCTGTAAAAGAGGAATGTGGAAAATGACAAGGCATCAAATACAACTTCCAAGGTTCTAAGCACAAAGTGGGTTGTATTACAAACGTGTTGAAATGCCCTAAAAGGGAAGAGATAGCACAAAAATAACTGCACTGAGGAGATAATAAGGCTGATAATGCAGAATATTAACAAAGCACGAGCTTATAATAGGAAACAGCATGGTTCTTTTTAGGGCCAACTTAGACAATGTTTACTAATTTAGGTTCGGCTAATTTTAGGAACGTTGGACCAAGTCCTACCTACATTTCAACCCTTTTTACTTACTTGTAAATTTTTTTCTTACCATTTTGTACATTTTTTTTAAATTGTTCTCGTGTGCTACACAAAAGCTTTAGTTTATTTTTCCTTCTCACTTGATGACTGTTAGTAACCTCCAATCACAGTCACACAGATGATTATAATTTAGACTCATTTCCAATGATCTTATGTTGATTGAGTGCAGAAAGACTGTGAAAAGGAGGATTACAGGCTGGTGGGATATGCTTTGAAATGAATCAGTGTCCATCATAACGTCATGCCTGCTTTATAGAAGTTTGCATCTGTCAAATCTACAGGGTTGTAATTCTGTTTCAACAGCTTTCACCAGATAGTTTATATAGATACCAGGTCAGAATCGCAATTGTAGAATTAGGATGTTTTAAAATTTATTCTTATGGGGCCCGGGAGATAGCATGGAGGTAAGGCGTTTGCCTTTCATGCAAAAGGTCATTGGTTCAAATCCCGGTGCCCCATATGGTCCCCCGTGCCAGGAGCAATTTCTGAGCATGGAGCCAGGGGTAACCCCTGAGCGCTGCTGGGTGTGACCCAAAAAAAAAAACCCCAAAAAATTTATTCTTAGGGCACAGAATTCTTAATGTAAAACCAAAATTCAAAACATAATTTCATAATGGAGGCTTTACGTTGTATGAAATTTCCTGCTATTGGATTCTGGATCTAAATATTAGTTTTATTTACTTTATGCTGTATCTCATTCTTTTTCTATTTTGCCTAATAATTAAGTACCCATTTCTGGGTGCTCTTAATCTTTGGAATAGAGGCTAGAGTAAGCATGAATAGTGGAGCTTCAAGTAAACTTAAACACTACTTATTGAAAAAATTTTAAACCTATATGAATAGACAAGTCAATGTAAATAATGCTTCTTTATTTTCCCTACAGTTTCCTTAGTCCTCTTAGGTAACCTCCGTTCTTTTATTGAAGTCTAATGATTTCTTTTCATTGTATCTCTTTTCTTTTCATTATATTTACATTCTTTCCTTTTCATTATACCATTATGGCCAACAAACACATGAAAACATGCTCACCTTCACTCATTATTAGGGAAATCCAAATAAAGACAACAATGAGATACCACCTTACACCAGTGAGGATGGCTCACATCAAAAACAATAAGAACAATCTATGTTGGCGGGGATGTGGCATGAAAGTAACTCTCATCCACTGCTGGTGGGAATGTCCCTTAGTCCAACCCCTATGGAGAACAGTCTGGAGAGTGCTGCTCAACAAACTCAGAATAGAGCTACCATTTGACCCAGCAATTGCTCTCCTAGGTATCTACCCTCAAGATGGAAGGACATTCATTCCAAAGTATGTGTGCACACCACTATTCATAGCAGCAATTAGTGTAATAGCCAAGTCTTGGAACCAACCTCGATGTCCAACAACAGATGAATGGATCGCTAAGATGTGGTATCTATACACAAT